>JAVYIG010011052.1:0-63815 GCA_035222895.1 Strongylocentrotus droebachiensis
GAGACCAAAAGTATTAAAAAACATAAAATGTTGAATGGAATAAGACAAGATAATGAATGATATATAGATGAAGAATAAAAGAACTAGGATGTGAAGGTTCACGAGCATGAAGATGGGAGGGAGATGACGAGAGGGAATTCGAAAGAGGGAGAAAGGGATTCGTTGGTGGAAGAGCTAGAGAGACAATGAGACAGACATACAGAGAGAGAGAGGGGAGAGACAGAAAGAAAGAGAGAAGACAGAGAGAAAAAGGGACAGATAAACAGAGACAATGAGACAGAGAGAGAAAGAGAGAGGGGAGAGAGAACCAGAGAGCCGTGAGGGATGTTGATAGGTGTATCCTGAATAGAGACAGTATACCTAGAAATGTGTAGTCTCAACATTGTGAATATCACCAGTTAGATAATTATATAAATAATTCATGTCTGCGAGTACATTAGTGATACACTGCACGCACGTAAGTCGCAATAGGATAACAAAAGAGACTTGTCGAGTTCAAATGAAACTTGTCTAGCCCGATATAATACCAAGGTGAGCCGGTTTGCATCAAAATGACTATAATTGTTCTCTTAATCCTATTTATTTCAGGCATCAACATTTATTTCATTCACATTTCTATTACATAGATGTATTGACAATAAAGAATACCTTCTTCTTTTGACATGTTGTCTTCTAAGTAATTACAAATATGCATCAATTAGCTTACTTTTAAGTATATTTTGATTTTTTTTTAAAGATTACTTGAGATTCGTTTTCCTGCATCATGAGGAGTGCAAAATATAAAATCAATAAAAAAGTGAGGCTTATAATAGCGCATAATGTTTTCATCTCTATAATAAACTTTATGGTTATAGATCAAGACGTTAACAAATCATTCAATATGACAAATGGAATACTTACGCTAACATAATTACACTAGTAAAGAAAATATGACAATACATACATATTATATTCACAATACTCAATTGAGAAGAAAAAAGAATAAAATTGAGATTTAAGGAGAAAATATAACGATACTTAAAGCCCCAGTCCCATATAAAGCCGGACCAGCACGGACGAGCACGGACCACTCCGGACCATCCCGGACCATGGTCTGGGGTGATCCGGGATGGTCCGGGATGTTTTGTTCAAAAAATCGCAACCGCCGACCGTCTCCCCGGACCCAACACAGTACCACTACGGACCGCCCCGGACCGTCCGGGCATAGCCCCGGCAGCAGTACAGATCATTCCAGACCCAGCACAGAGCCGCCACGGACCGTCCCGGACCACCCCGGTGCCAACACGGTGCCAACACGGATGACACCGGACCATCCCGTGCCAACACGGATCATCCCGGAAACGCCCCGGTGCCAACACGGATCGCCCCGGCAGAGCCCCGGATTATCACGGACCGCCCCGGACCATCCCGGACCGCCCGTGGTGTGTATATTTAAGCTGGGTATTTTCATGCATTAAATCATTCTGCTCTGACTTTTCAAGTGACAACAAGTATCTGCAATTTGCTAGAAGAGAAATAAAAAAGATGCCTCCCAGGTCAATAACTCAATCCCGGACTGCCACGGATCAACACGGACCGCCCCCGGCGCCACTACGGATGACCCCGGACCCAGCACGGTGGCTACACGGATCACCCCGGATCAAACTATTGTCCCGGACCGTCCCGGACCACCCCGGCAGTTTTTGACCGTCAAAAACATCCGGGGTCGACTCCCGGACCGCCCAGGACCATCCAGGACCACCCCGGTGCCAACACGGTGTCAACACGGACCGAATCCCGGATCACCCCGGATGGGGTCCAGGATGGTCCGGGACGGTCCGGGACGTATATGGGACTGTAGCTTTAGCCCCAGTCCCATATAAAGCCGGACCAGCACGGACGAGCACGGACCACTCCGGACCATCCTGGACCATGGTCTGGGGTGATCCGGGATGGTCCGGGATGTTTTGTTCAAAAAATCGCAACCGCCGACCGTCTCCCCGGACCCAACACGGTACCACTACGGACCGCCCCGGACCCCCCCCGGACCGTCCGGGCATAAGCCCCGGCAGCAGTACAGATCATTCCAGACCCAGCACGGAGCCGCCACGGACCGTCCCGGACCACCCCGGTGCCAACACGGTGCCAACACGGATGACACCGGACCATCCCGGTGCCAACACGGATCATCCCGGAACGCCCCGGTGCCAACACGGATCGCCCCGGCAGAGCCCCGGATCATCACGGACCGCCCGGACCATCCCGGACCGCCCGTGGTGGGTATATTTAAGCTGGGTATTTTCATGCATTAAATCATTCTGCTCTGACTTTTCAAGTGACAACAAGTATCTGCAATTTGCTAGAAGATAAATAAAAAAGATGCCTCCCAGGTCAATAACTCACTCCCGGACTGCCACGGATCAACACGGACCGCCCCGGCGCCACTACGGATGACCCCGGACCCAGCACGGTGGCTACACGGATCACCCCGGATCAAACTATTGTCCCGGACCGTCCCGGACCACCCCGGCAGTTTTTGACCGTCAAAACATCCGGGGTCGACTCCCGGACCGCCCAGGACCATCCAGGACCATCCAGGACCATCCATGACCATCCAGGACCACCCCGGTGCCAACACGGTGTCAACACGGACCGAATCCCGGATCACCCCGGATGGGGTCCGGGATGGTCCGGGACGGTCTGGGACGTATATGGGACTGTAGCTTAACAGTATCTCAGTAACAAAATGGAGGAGAAGATGTTCTTTTAGAGACTGCTTAAAATCGTTGTTGAGGGTGCATCTCGGAGCTGGATGATGGTGCTGGTTGCTGAAGGTATCTGAATTTCAAAGAGAAAATCACATTTCCAGAAAGTTGAGTTTCTGCCCTTTCATATGACACCTCAATCAGGAAAATGAGCAAGGAATGACACAGTTCTGTTTTTTTAAAGTAGTGCTTGCATTTCCATAATTTTATCAAACGAATTCGTTTTCACTGGCTGCCTGCCGTAGCAAAAAACAGCGTTGACAAAAGAATTAACTTCGTTTCGTTGACAATCAGCCATGCATGAAGTCTTTCGTCTACGTCTGATTGTCAACGAAACGGAGTTAAGTTTTTTGTTAATTCCGTTTGTTGCTACGGCAGGCAGCTTCTTCTCTTTGAAATTCAGATACCGTCCGCCAAATTACTTTTCTGTTTTTCCTCTCTCCAAATTCATTTTAATCACTCATGCGTGAAATATGCATTATATGAGTTGCATCAAATGGAAAGAGGAGGATCTAAGCTTTACAAATATGTATCATTTATCAATCATTATTGTCATTAAGTTGTGATAAAACATCCATAATTCTCGGTTTCGTTTTTTTTCTGGGACGCACTGTATATTCAATGCACTTCTAAGAAATACAACGAAACGATAAAAGGGGTTTGGTAAATGCTCATCAATTTACTCTGATTATCGACATTATACGCGGGGGATGTATTAGTCTCTTACATATTTAGGCAAACAGTGCAAATTCTTAATCATTTCCACTCAATCCACTATCATTCACAAATAAAATGATTCATTGGTTTTACTTATAGCTACCCCCCCCCCCTCGAAAGAAAAGAAAAGAAAACATACCATACCCTAACAAAAGGGAATGTTCTTTCTTTCTTTCTCACTAAACCACCACCCTGCCTAAATAAATAATTATTTCTCCACATCTGTAACAAATAGAAACGAAATGAAGGAGAATGAACGCCATGGCGACCAGAAGTGTAATACATCGTGCACGACATACACATATCATCAGTATCCAATCAATGAGCCATGGCATGAACACCTCTTTTAGTATAATTGTTGAAAACCGAATTTATTTCTACTATGATAAGAATTAGTAGGTAATCATAAACTGATAAATGCAGTGATGAGAAAGCGCACGCAAATAAAAATAAACGCATAGTGATGTGTATCTATTATTATTAACAAAACAATTACATGTATCATGGTTTAACCAGGGAGGTGAGACCAGGGAAATGGGACTCACCTCCCTGGTTTAACGGCGGCTTGGTTGGGTTGGTGAGAAGGCTAAAGAGTAGAAGGAGCGTATAAATATTCATAAATGAATGATACACGCTTATAAAACTAAAACAACAACAATAACGTTTATCCTAACCAGAGGAATTGTGTTCAGAAAGAGAGAGAGAGAGAGAGAGAGAGAGAGAGAGCTAGAGCAACGGAAGGGAAAAAGTAAAAAATACGGCGGAGATGTGGCAAGTGTTCCTCGCGTTGATTGGTTACTTGAGATGGGCGTGCCTCCCTGCGTAGACCTTCCTGATCAGGGTGCCTGTTAGCTGCGGAATCCAAGGCATATTGGATATTAACCCGTGAAAGTTGGCGTTAATTTCCGAGTGTTTCAGTAGACGTGTTCATCGTTTCTCATTTCGCTGTCCAAACAGAGTTAGGCAATTCGTATTGTGAACATAAATGCGATTTGTAATAGTGGATCTTTTATTCACAGTTTGTTAAAACTTTATTTAAGGAGTCCGGGAATAAAGATAACTAAACTGTAGTGTCTTGGATTTTCGCTTCACGTTTTCAATACCTGTTGTCTTTTGAGAGTTCAATGTATTAAAGATGTAGATACAATATCGCAAGAATAAAATACAATCTATTAACCTTTGCTCGACTGGATTTCATCGAATAATTTGGATTTCTTTTCCATCGGTCAACATGGTGAGTCCTCGTCTTTATTTATTTTATTACAAACATATGCATTAAATGATTGAATAATTAAATTAAAATATTTGTTTTATATATAAACATATACATATACACATATGTACAGATATACATACAATGCATCTTAAATGGATACGTATATATATACTTAGCTTTGCTTTATCCTGCCGTATAGTGCTCAATGCCTAGGCAGAGCATAAATATATTGAATAAGGCAGACTAATGGGACATGGTTGCTACTCAGAGTTTCACGCCTTGCAAGTGATCATCAGGCAACTGCTATACAGTGCGTCCCAGAAAAAACGAAACCGAGAAGTATCGATGTTCTATCATAACTTAATCACAACTATAATTAATGAATGACACATATTTGGAAAGCTTAGAGTCTCCTCTTTCATGTGATGCTACTCAGATGATGCATATTTCACGAATGAGTGATTAAAAGCAATTTGAAGGAAGGAAACCAAAAAGACATTTGGCGGGCGGTATCTGAATTTCGAAGAAAAATTCACATTTCTATAAAGTTGAGTTTCTGCCCTTTCATATGACACCTCAATCAGGAAAAATGAGCGAGGAATGACAAAGTTCTGTATGTTTAAAGTAGTGCTTGCATTTCCATAATTTTATAAAACGAATTCGTTTTCACTGGCTGCCTGCCGTATCAATAAACGAAATTAACAAAAGACTTAACTCCGTTTCGTTGACAATCAGCCGTAGACGAAAGTCTTCATGCATGGCTGATTGTCAACGAAACGGAGTTAAGTCTTTTGTCAAATCTGCTTTTTGCTATGGCAGGCACCCAGTGAAAAACGAATTCGTTTGTTAAAATTATGAAAATGTAAGGGCTACTTTAAACAAACAGAACTTTGTTATTCCTCGCTCATTTTTCCTGATTGAGGTGTCATTATGAAAGGGCAGAAACTCAACTTTCTAGAAATGTGAATTTTTCTTCGAAATTCAGATACCGCCCGCCAAATGTCTTTTTGGTTTCCTTCCTTCAAATTACTTTTAATCACTCATGCATGACCTATGCATCATCTGAGTAGCATCAACTGAAAGAGGAGACTCTAAGCTTTCCAAATATGTATCATTCATTAATTTTAGTTGTGATTAAGTTATGATAGAACATCGATACTTCTCGGTTTCGTTTTTTCTGGGACGCACTGTATATACGTATCTTACTTAAGATGAACTGTATGTCATCTTCTAAAATGCCCTTTCTCACTTTTAATAAGTGCCCCTTTCATTTATAATATTGAGTGCCTTTCCCCTTCTAATAAGTGCCGTTTTAATTTGACGAGTGCCCCTTCTTATATTCCCCTTTCCCCTGATTAAAAGTGCCCTTTCAAATGTGATAAATGCCCTTTTTCAAAGTATGATAAGTTGATCCATTCTACCTACATTTCCCGTTATCGCTTACATGTTGTGTCATTTTACAGTTATCTTATAATGAGCGGAGGGCCAAAGTCAGAAAGAGGGGTTTGCCTGCAACTACTACACAAAATAAGGCACACCTTCTTTATTTGATTTTTGTTTTCCTTGTATAATACACAACATTTCAGAGGTGCTTTTTTTCTTCATTTGTAGCGCTCACCCCAAAAGCGACCCTTTTAATACAAAATAGTATCTTGTGAAAAATTTCCGGAAAGTTACGAAAAAAGACACCTCTCCGATTTGGATATATTGCGATGTTAATTAATCCCAATTTCGTCAAAATGGGTACAAAAATGTAGAGAAATTAATTTTCTTTCATTTGATACCAAACCCATTGTTTTTCAAGGTTTCCTACAAAATACTGTTTTTCGTCAAAAGGGCCAGTTTCTGGACGCACTCTCCGATTTAGAGGTGCCGCTACAAATAAAATTAAAAACTCTGAAATATTGTGTATTATGATGAAATCTTTCGAATACACGAGATGTACTTAGTTTGTGGGGTATAGTAGCAGGCAACTCAAAGAACTCTATATTTCTATCATCATAGTAACAGGTTCCCTATTTCTAAAAGAGACGGGACATGGTGGCATAATGCCCATAATTGTATAAGAACGAACTGTGCCTCTGTTATTAAATGGAATAGTGTTCGTATTCACCGCTATCGAAAGCCCCTGCATAGGTTATAGGTTATAGTTTACTATAACAAGATGTTTTGTCACCCCTAGTCTACCCCCTAACAACACATTAACCTCCCTCACGTATGTCTCTAATCGAAACATCTGAGATCATTATTTTGCCTCCAATTTCCGAATAGCTTGCTTGTATTATGCTTGCGAGCATACATAATTCATATTTTCATGTAACATTAAAGGTCATTTTCATTCATTATTTTAGAATACGCATGCTTAAAAAAACCCACATCAGGAGTTAAAGTTGTTACACGCGTTAAATATTCGTATTAATGTATGATAGTCGAAAATGTCGCCTTGTCTGTTATATTAAGAATATCCAAAGTTGATGACATATTTGTAGTAGGTCATTATGACCAATTAAATTGATTCCTGTGAAGTGCCTCGATGTGAATTATTGTATCTCAATAGTCAGAATTCAATTTGGATACATTCATTGTTGCTAAGAAGGACAAACATTACGGCTTGCCCTATATACCTTACAATACGTAATATAATCAATTCGCGTTCTGACTCTTGAAATACAATTATTCGTAACAGGTGAATTACATGATTCGTATCGAGGCACTTGAGTTGAATTGAGTTGCATTACGAAAATGGTCTATTTAAGGGGACTAAGGTCTTGAAGATGAATGTCTTTTTACACGATTTATCTGCAGGGAAGTTAATTGTTCTGAAATAGTAACATATCACATGTAGCCTTTGTATTCGTATTTACATGTACGTCAGTCTTCAGTCAGGTAACTGTGCTGCATTTACATCGAACTCCGAGCCTATCATCATCTAATGTGAAGCCTTTTCTATTTCTTTTGTTCACATGTAAAGGACAAAGATCTCATACGAGGCGTGACCCTTGTTTTCCTGACATGTGTATCCTTCGGTACGTATGATTCTGGTCAACGATGATTTATTATTATCATTATTATTATTTTCATTATTATAACATTGATAGTAGTAGTATTAGTAGTAGTAGTAGTAGTAGTAGTAGTAGTAGTAGCAGAAGTAGTGGTATTCAAAATAAATATAATAAAATATAGATAATGACATTATTGATCACATTTCGTCGTATTATTTTGTATTTATTTATTTATTCATTTATTTGGCGCTTTCAATTACATGTAAAAAAACACACATACAAATGAGCAGGGAGGTGATAGAGAAGGAGTGGAATCAAGCCGCTCTCCTTTGACGCCATGCTCCAAGCAGCCGAAAGGTTATAATGCGCTATATAATCTGCAACTGTTGACCAGGTGTTGAGATAAAAGAGCGCATGAAATATCAGGATATCTCAGCAAAATGTTCGCTGTCCCTTTTAATGATTTCGTATCAATTGTTGAATGTGTTATGAGTTGAACAAGCGAACACAAACTTTTGTAATTTTATACCTCTTTTCCAACTGCAAAAATACAAAAAGCACGCGAAAGCACGCGAAAGCACGCGAAAGCACGCATTAGCAAACTTTAAGTTATCGAAGAGTGTAAATCATGGACTAAAATGACGGGAATTAAAATATGCCAAAATAATCGGATTATCCTAAAATATCGATGTTTTTTTTGTCAGGATCTAATATTTCTTTTTACCATCTCTGGCACACAAATTATAGATTACTATATATTAGATTACAGAGTACAAAATTTGAAAAATTGTTTGATGCACTATTTCCAATACAATCCCCATATAAAGTTTATAATTTACACGGAAATTGTGTCGGTTAATACCACGAGAGATTTATATTTTTTACTTTAAATTATCTCCTGGTTCGTATCTCGTTCAAAGCCTCTCTCGTTTCTTCGAATGAGAAGACGGGCACTCGTTGTTCGGACGGATTAGGGCTGACTTACACCTTACCAATGTTCAACGAATGTAAGATGAAACTGCATCCTAATGGCAGCATGGTACAGACTATTCCAAAACTCATCCCATACTCATCTGCGGAAGCTGTTTGTCCAAGAAGGAAGAGTAAACTGGGGATCCCACCCGGGCACAGAGTGTGCAAATTTCCAGGTAAGTCGTTATTTACCTGCTATAAACATGATAACACATAATAATCTGTTTTACTGTTCAATTCTGTAGAGAATGTAATAGTGTAAATCCTTGCCAAAAGTGTCATAAGACTCGATATATAATAATTATGTTGGAGACCAATATAAAGACATTGGCAACAAAGGTGGAGAGTCTATCCAACAGCAGTCGGGTTTTATAGCCTGAGGAGCAGCCGAACCCCCCCCCCCCCCGCCCCCAGACGGTTAGATCACGTCTACTGAAACATTTGGAAATTAAGTAATGTCACTGTACATCACAAAAACACGAAAGACTGTCAAAAGCTTTAAAAACTTCGATTATTATTATTATTATTATTTAGTTAAACTCCCTGAGAAGGTGTTATTAACTTTACTAATCCCTGGTCGAACAGGTGAAGATAATTACCTTATTTTTTACAATAAGTGATACATTACATGTTCCGGCGACAATTGATCTACGATAACCGAATCTCTAAGTTCAACCAGGGAGTTGGGATTTTCCGGTTCAACCTAGTATACAGCCCCATGCATGTTCCTAACCCTAACCCTAAACCTCACAAAAAAACCTTATTGCGACGCACGCCACAATAGCGCAACTTTGGCAAAATGAAAACCCGATCAAATTTGATTATCAAACTGCAGGGTCCGGTACGGGATAAATTTGAGAACCAGCAGTAATTTCAGAATGGCATAATTATTAGTTAATGTCATTACAAAGAGATATAATAACTTGTACATAAACACGACTGTGATACCTTATAGTTAACCTTACAAGTACTATACAGAAAATTATTGAACATGTTTTAGATAATTTTGGTCAGCGAGGCATTGCATTAGACAATTTGGAGTGATTAGTATTCAAATCTAGCAGCGTGAAAGTAAAAACCTTATTTTTGTAGTTGATTTTGGTGATCGGGTACTTGGATGTTTTGTTTATGATTTTTTTATTCAGGAGCATGTCATTGTTCATAACACTTGCTGTCGACAAAGTTCGGCACGAGGGCTTAAAGTGTAGATATTGTTGTGATGTTCGGCTCTAGGGGCTGCTGACAACGCATTTCCGCTTGACATTTTTCTCATTGTGTGCATGTGTGTTTTTAATGCACAAAAATACTATTTTACTTTGAAAAGGTTTGATGCATGGAGAATGCAAGATGAAATCGTCCCAACAGATTATTTTGTTTTTGGGAGGGGCCCGGTGTGTGCTAAACCAGACGGTTTACAGTTATGTTTGAAGCGGTAAAAACCTATGCATTCGATGGAAATACTCTTTTTATGACGTTCTGAAACCAGGCGATCAATACAAAATTCAGTTTATTTTATTCATATATTTGTAGTTTTATTTTACAGGGTAGCATTGTCAGTTACAAAACTGCTTTCTTCAATGGCTCTTTTGGCCTAGATTAAATATGTATACAATATTGATATGATAGAAATATCAATTGCTCATTTCTATTCAAGTGTAGTTTCCTAAAAACGTTTCAAGTCGACCATAGTTGAAAAGGCAATTTGTTAAACTAGAAAACGTCGAGTATACAGACTATGTCGGAAGGCATTACAACCAATATCAAAACAATTAATTATTTCGTGGCGATGTGAGCGAATGTGGATGTGTGTGAATGAGATCTTTGTTTCATAATCGATTCAGGTTTACTTACTGTACTTCCCTACCTTGATTGATCTGCCTGCCTATTCACAAATAATATGATATATGCCGTCCTCCAGCATGATATCAAGAACGAGCAACACTATAATATATATAATTCATTTGCTGATGTTTAGTATGGTTAGCATGTGGTTGTCTTAGAAACACAACATGGCACACAGATCGCACTAGCAGAAAGATGATGAGACGCCCGAGTGATTCAAAATTTAATCTTATTGTTGGATTATTAATCAGCCAAGTAGTCTGTTTACCATCATTATTAGCACACATTGTCAACAAGAGATTTTGAAAGATGATCAATGTAAATCAATTAGATTAGCAGTGATAATATGTAATATACTACTACAACTTTCACTCCTATTACTACTAATAATAATTATAATGAACGATTACAATGCGTTATTCCGATCAAAGTTGACAGCGCTGTCGCAATTGTGAAAAATATTGTATATTAAATTGTGTATTATTTCAAATTATACATAACAATACAAAATCTACGTCAATAGTAGCAGTAGTATAGTAATATATAGCAGCAACAGAAGTAGTAGTAGAAGTAGTAGTAGTAGTAGTAGTAGTAGTAGTAGTAGTAGTAGTAGTAGTATTAGTATAGTAGTAGTAGTAGTAGTAGTAGTAGTGGAAGTAGTTGTAGTAGTAGTATAGTAGTAGTAGTAGTAGTAGTAGTAGTAGTAGTAGTAGTAGTATAGTAGTATTATTATTAGTAGTAGTAGTAGTAGTAGTAGCAGTAGTAGTAATAGTATTATTAGTAGTAGTAGAAGTAGAAGTAGTTGTAGTAGTAGCAGTAGTATTAGTAGTAGTAGTAGTAGTAGTAGTAGTAGTAGTAGTAGTAGTAGAAGTATTACTATCATTATAATGGTAATTATTATTATTGTTACTGCTATTATTAGTAGTATTCTACTACGACGACTACTACTATAGGAGTAGTAGTCGTCGTAATAAAATACAGTGATACGTTATATTTGTCGAGGGTATAGAGGTTGTTGCAGAAGTAAATGTATTCCTAAACAATCGACAATCGCTGAGCTATAGTTCATTGTCCTGTGTCCTCTTTTTTTTACTACAGATTGTGGCGAAAATACCTGTCAAAACGGCTGGTGTGAGGAGACTATGGAAAATTTAAAATGCCACTGCTCTGCCGAATATCGAGGGAAACGTTGCACTAAAAGTGAGAATAAGATAATCTGACAAGTCGGTTAGACGAATTATAAACCATAAACTATTTTTGCTAATAACCTGAATTCGAGCAATATTGAACCACCTTGTCCAAAGGAAAGGTACTGTAGCATGACTGTACATCATAATCAACCGATTACCATGCAGACCCCCTTCCTTTCTGTGTCTCTGCCCCACCGCCTTCCCCCCTCTCTCTCTCTCTCTCTCTCTCTCTCTCTCTCTCTCTCTCTCTCGATTATGCTTTTGTTATCTCTTTCCCCATTCTCTTTTCTGTATCTCTCCCTCTCTCCTTCTCCCTCTCTCTATTTCACACACACAATCTCTCTCTCTCCCTCTCTCCCTCTCTCTCTCCAATTTCATCTCGCCGTCTCTCCATCTCTCTCTCTCTCTCTCTCCCTCTCTCTCTCTTCTCACTCACTCTCTCTCTCTCTCTCTCTCTCTCTCTCTCTTTCACCGTGCTCAACCTTTCCGTTTACAATTTTCTCATTTTAGTCATTAACCCTCACTCTCTGTCTCTGTCTCTCCCTCTCCCTGTGTCTCTCTGTCTCTCTCTCTCTCCCCCTCTCTCTCTCTCTTCGCCTTTTCTTTCTCTCTCGTTTTTTATTTTGCATGTTTTCTTACTTCCCTTCTCTCTCTCCAATTTATCTTGCCGTCTCTCCATGCCTCTCTCTCTCTCTCTCTCTATTTTAATTTCACTTAGCTACAACGTGTAGCATCATAATAATGTTCTCGGCAGCCACTCAGGCGTCAAAAGCTAGGAATTGAATATTATGTGATGATTTTGTCCAGTAAGATTTCTTTAAGTTTGGCAAAAATGAAAATAAGCGTATTTTGTTCCCAGGTTGTACTTTTAGGTGAATATATCATATTTCTTCTTCAGAATCAACTACAACACAAGACGCCACAACGATGCCTATGACGGAATCCACCACCTCACATCCTACCACAACTACTCGTAAGAAAACTTCACTAAAGAATTTGTTCTAGGTACTCAAAACAAGGGTTTAAATAAAATGTGATGATTTTTCCTATAACATTTGTATTAAATTGCGAGAGTTCTCTATTTTGCCGTTTCTCATTCAATTTTCTAAATCGGCATTGTGAAAATATTACAAAAAAGAAGAATGATTCTCATGTGAAATATGAGATGATAATATTGCTGGTAGTTTGGTTTCGTTTTTCCCCGGTATTTACATAGAGTATCAACACAAATTCCAAACATAATTTCATAATCAAAGTTGCATATTTAAAATTCTATTATCATGGTATTTATGTTATCTTTACAGACCTAAAATATACTAAGCAAAATATGTAGGCCTATGGAGGTAAACACCTCTGGTAAATATTTGCTGTTCTTTATCATTATGTCATGGTAAATGTTGCCAAAGAACTTGATTAGCTACACACCATTATTCTCTCCTTCTAATATCTCACAATTACGTATTGCTTTATCTTCTTTTAGCAGAGCCATTTATTACCCACTACGTCGACTTAACTTTAATACTACTCGCTTTCTAGTCATTTCCTCAAAGTATTTTAGGCCTGACATGTTTTCGCTGAAGGCATCAATTCAATAGGCCTCAAAATAGATTATATACTTTGGAAGCAAATAGAAACTTTTGTATCACATTGTGATAATCGCTGTACAAGAACGGTATATCATTATAAGTATCTACAAACTTGGATATACATGCTTCAAGTATACTATAGACTAGCTTCGATGCACAATTTAGCGGGGATAATTTAGTCGTTCACAATTTTAATTTTCTAGCTTGACGATTATCACATTCGGTTGTATGTAAAATGAAATTTACTTTGCCCCAATATCAAATAATCATGGGTTTATAATTATATTTTGTTATCCAGAATCAACGTCTACACAAGACACCACAACTATATCTACGTCGGGCTCAACCACCTCCCCTCCTACCACATCTACTCGTAAGAAAACTTCAGTATATACCGCCCACTCCTCTCTCTCTCTCTCTCTCTCTCTCTGTCCCTCCCCCTCTCTATCTCCCTTCCTGAATCAGTCTCTCCCTCTCTCTCCCTTTATCTTTCTTCCTCTTTGTCCCTCTCTCTCTTTCTCTGAATGTTCCCCTTTCTTGTACAACGTGTGTGTTGCACTAATCTGTTTTTCTAGTAGAAATTAACATCTTGATTTTTGTTATCGCACGAAATCTAAACGTCTTCGTTTAACTTAAATTTGTTTTCAGCTCCTCTCTCACTCTCTCTCTCTCTCTCTCTCTCTCTCTTTCTCTTTCTCTCTGTTGCTCTATCTCTCTCTTTCTCTCTGTCTCTCTCTCTCTCTCTCTCTCTTTCTCTCTGATGCTCTCTTTCTCTCTTTCTCTCTGTCTCTCTGTCTCTCTCTCTCTCATTCTCTCATTCTCTCTCTCTGTCTCCGCATTTTCTTTATCTCTCGAATTCTATTTTTGTATGCTATCTTACTTCCCTTCTCTCTCTTTCTTTCTCTCTCTCCAATTTTCTCTCTCCGCCTCTTTATGCCTTTCTCCTTCGCTTTCACTTTCACGTGTATACAATATGCTACAAAGTGAAGCAACATCTTGTTCTTGGCAGTCGCTCAGGCGTCAAAAGCTAGAAATTGAATATCATGTGATGATTTGTCCAGTAAGATTTGTTAAAGTTGGGTAAATATGATTTTTTTTTTTTTGCCTTCAGATAGTATCATCAGGTGTTTATATATTATTTCTTCTTCAGAATCAACTACTACACTATTCACCACAACGATGTCCACGACGGAATCCACCACCTCACATCCTACCACAACTACTCGTAAGGAAACTTCATTTTAATACACCATATCTCTCTCCCTCTCTCCCTCTCTCCCTCTCTCTCCCTCTCTCTCCCTCTCTCTCTCTTCTCACTCACTCTCTCTCTCTCTCTCTTTCTTTCACCGTGCTCAACCTTTCCGTTAACAATTTTCTCATTTTAGTCATTAACCCTCACTCTCTGTCTCTGTCTCTCCCTCTCCCTGTGTCTCTCTGTCTCTCTCTCTCTCTCTCTCTCTCTCCCCCTCTCTCTCTCTCTCTCTCTTCGCCTTTTCTTTCTCTCTCGTTTTTTATTTTGCATGTTTTCTTACTTCCCTTCTCTCTCTCCAATTTATCTTGCCGTCTCCCCATGCCTCTCTCTCTCTCTCTCTCTTTCTCTCTCTCTTTCTCTATTTTAATTTCACTTTGCTACAACGTGTAGCATCATAATATTGTTCTCGGCAGCCACTCAGGCGTCAAAAGCTAGAATTGAATATTATGTGATGATTTTGTCCAGTAAGATTTCTTCAAGTTTGGCAAAAATGAAAATAAGCGTATTTTGTTCCCAGGTTGTACTTTTAGGTGAATATATCATATTTCTTCTTCAGAATCAACTACAACACAAGACGCCACAACGATGCCTATGACGGAATCCACCACCTCACATCCTACCACAACTACTCGTAAGAAAACTTCACTAAAGAATTTGTTTTAGGTACTCAAAACAAGGGTTTAAATAAAATGTGATGATTTTTCCTATAACATTTGTATTAAATTGCGAGAGTTCTCTATTTTGCCGTTTCTCATTCAATTTTCTAAATCGGCATTGTGAAAATATTACAAAAACGAAGAATGATTCTCATGTGAAGTATGAGATGATAATATTGCTGGTAGCTTGGTTTCCTTTTTCCCCGGTATTTACATAGAGTATCAACACAAATCCCAAACATAATTTCATAATCAAAGTTGCATATTTAAAATTCTATTATCATGGTATTTATGTTATCTTTACAGACCTAAAATATACTAAGCAAAATATGTATATAGGCCTATGTAGGTAAACACCTCTGGTAAATATTTGCTGTTCTTTATCATTATGTCATGGTAAATGTTGCCAAAGAACTTGATTAGCTACACACCATTATTCTCTCCTTCTAATATCTCACAATTACGTATTGCTTTATCTTCTTTTAGCAGAGCCATTTATTACCCACTACGTCGACTTAACTTTAATACTACTCGCTTTCTAGTCATTTCCTCAAAGTATTTTAGGCCTGACATGTTTTCGCTGAAGGCATCAATTCAATAGGCCTCAAAATAGATTATATACTTTGGAAGCAAATAGAAACTTTTGTATCACATTGTGATAATCGCTGTACAAGAACGGTATATCATCATAAGTATCTACAAACTTGGATATACATGCTTCAAGTATACTATAGACTAGCTTCGATGCACAATTTTGCGGGGATAATTTAGTCGTTCACATTTTTAATTTTCTAGCTTGAGGTTTATTAAATTCGGTTGTATGTAAAATGAAACGTACTTAGCCCCGATATCAAATAATCATGGGTTTATAATTATATTTTATTATCCAGAATCAACGTCTACACAAGACACCACAACTATATCTATGTCGGGCTCAACCACCTCCCCTCCTACCACATCTACTCGTAAGAAAACTTCAGTATCACCCCCCCCCCCCTTTCTCTCTCTCTCTCTGTCCCTCCCCCTCTCTATCTCCCTTCCTGAATCAGTCTCTCCCTCTCTCTCCCTTTATCTTTCTTCCTCTTTGTCCCTCTCTCTCTTTCTCTGAATGTTCCCCTTTCTTGTACAACGTGTGTGTTGCACTAATCTGTTTTTCTAGTAGAAATTAACATCTTGATTTTTGTTATCGCACGAACTCTAAACGTCTTCGTTTAACTTAAATTTGTTTTCAGCTCCTCTCTCTCTCTCTCTCTCTCTCTCTCTCTCTCTCTTTCTCTCTGATGCTCTCTTTCTCTCTTTCTCTCTGTCTCTCTCTCTCTCATTCTCTCATTCTCTCTCTCTGTCTCCGCATTTTCTTTATCTCTCGAATTCTATTTTTGTATGCTATCTTACTTCCCTTCTCTCTCTTTCTTTCTCTCTCTCTCCAATTTTCTCTCTCCGCCTCTTTATGCCTTCTCCTTCGCTTTCACTTTCACGTGTATACAATATGCTACAAAGTGAAGCAACATCTTGTTCTTGGCAGTCGCTCAGGCGTCAAAAGCTAGAAATTGAATATCATGTGATGATTTGTCCAGTAAGATTTGTTAAAGTTGGGTAAATATGATTTTTTTTTTTTTTGCCTTCAGATAGTATCATCAGGTGTATATATATTATTTCTTCTTCAGAATCAACTACTACACTATTCACCACAACGATGTCCACGACGGAATCCACCACCTCACATCCTACCACAACTACTCGTAAGGAAACTTCATTTTAATACACCATATCATTTACACCATATCTCTCTCCCTCTCTCTCTCTCCCTCTCTCTCCCTCTCTCTCCCTCTCTCTCTCTCTTCTCACTCACTCTCTCTCTCTCTCTCTCTCTCTCTTCTTTCTCTTTTCTCTCTCTATCACCATGCTCAACCTTTCCATTTACAATTTTCTCATTTTAGTCATTAATTCTCTCTCTCTCTCTCTCTCTCTCTCTCTCTCTCTCTCTATCTCTCCATCTCTCCCCCCCCCCCCCTTTGTCTCTCTCCTTTTTCTCCCCCTCTCTTCTCTCTTTTCTCTCTCTCTCTCTCTCTCTCTCTCTCACCATACTCAACCTTTCCGTTTACAATTTTCTAATTTTAGTCATTAACCCCCTCTCTCTCTCTCTCTATATCTCTCTCTCTTCTCTCTTTTATTTCTTTTCTCTCTCTCTCTCTCTCTCTCTCTCTCTCTTCGCCTTTTCTTACTCTCTCGATTTCTATTTTGCTTGTTTTCTTACTTCCCTTCTCTCTCTCCTGTTGTATCTTGCTGTCTCTCCATGGCTCTCTCTTTCTCTATTATAATTTCACTCTGCTACAACGTGTAACATCATAATCATATCGTTATCGGCAGCCGCTCAGGAGTCAAAAGCTAGGAATTGATTATTATGTGATGATTTGTCCAGCAAGATTTGTATAATTATATGTTATTTCTTCTTCAGAATCAACTACAACAAAAGACGCCACAACGATGGCCACCACGGAATCCACCAGCTCACATCCTACCACAACTACTCGTAAGAAAACTTCATTTTACTCCATCTCTATCTCTCTCTCTCTCTCTCTCTCTCTCTTCTCTCTTTTATTTCTTTTCTCTCTCTCTCTCTCTCTCTCACACACCATGCTCAACCTTTCCGTTTACAATTTTCTCATTTTAGTCATTAACCCTCACTCTCTCTTTCTCTCTCTCTCTCTCTCTCTCTCTCTCTCTCCTTTCTCTCTCTCTCTCTCTCTCTCTCTCACCATGCTCAACCTTTCCGTTTACAATTTTCTCATTTTTGTCATTAACCCTCTATCTCTCTCCCTCTCTCTCTCTATCTCACTCTCTCTCTCTCTCTCTCACACCCCTCAGGCCCTCTCTCTCTCTCTCTCTCTCTATCTATCTCTATCTCTCTTCGCCTTTTCTTTCTCTCTCGATTTCTATTTTGAATATTTTCTTACTTCCCTTCTCTCTCTCCAATAATATTGTATCTTGCTGTCTCTCCATGGCTCTCTCTTTGTCTATTTTAATTTCACTCTGCTACAACGTGTAGCATCATATTGTTCTCGGCAGCCACTCAGGCGTCAAAAGCTAGGAATTCAATATTATGTGATGATTTGTCCAGTAAGATTTGTTAAAGTTTGGCAAAAATAAAAATAAATGTATTTTGCCCTCAGATAGTATCATCAGGTGTTCATCTCTTATTTCTTCTTCAGAATCAACTACAACACAAGACACTACAACGATGTCCACCACGGAATCCGCCACCTCACATCCTACCACAACTACTCGTAAGAAAACTTCATTTACACCATCTCTCTCTCTCTCTCTCTCTCTCTCTCTATCTTTCTCTCTCTCTTCGCCTTTTTTTTCTCTCTCGAATTCTATTTTGCATGTTTTCTCACTTCCCTTCTCTCTCTCCAATTTTATCTTGCCGTCTCCCCATGCCTCTCTCTCTCTCTCTCTCTCTCTTTCTCTATTTAAATTTCACTTAGCTACAACGTGTAGCATCATAATAATGTTCTCGGCAGCCACTCAGGTTTCAAAAGCTAGGAATTGAATATCATGTGATGATTTGTACAGTAAGATTTGTTGACGTTTGGCAAAAATGAAAAATAAATGTATTTTGACCCCAGATAATATCATCAGGTGTTCATATCTTATTTATTCTCCAGAATCGACTACAACTCAAGACACCACAACGATGTCCGCGACGGAATCCACCACCTCACATCCTACACCCACAACAAAAAGTGAGTCACCCTTACTCAAATTGATGAGTCACTGGTTTGTCCGTACAGCGAAACACTTGAAGGATCATGTGAGTCACTATGACTCGATACAAATGAGTCTTAAAGACTCACTTGAAGTGAGTCTTAGATAAATAAGACTCATTTGTATCGAGTCATAGTGACTCACATGATCCTTCAAGTGTTTCGCTGTACGGACAAACCAGTGACTCATCAATTTGAGTAAGGGTGACTCACTTTTTGTTGTGGGTGCATCATGACATAGACCCCCTACTCCCTAGGCCTATCACACACATACCATACCATGCCAGAGTCACTGTCCACATTTGCAATGGAAAATATATCCTAAAATATCACATTTTAGCGATGTAATCGGTGGCCCCGCTACCCGAATCTGAAAAATCTACTTTGTACGCACTAAATTAAGCCTTAACTTGAGATTTATTTGTCACCCATACTGTCACGAAACAATCTTGAATTAATTCGTTTTACATCAAATAACAAGGATCTAGGAGTTTCGTTGTATAAAACAATGATGCAAGATCATGCATGTTTTCATTCGACACGGCTTCGTGCGATACAGTAGAATCTATACACTATGAACATGACTGACAATGAGAGCGGACAAAATATACAGTTCCTCAGGTAGACAAAGGACCATCCCTTCACAGCTATTATGTAAAAAGGTGAATATGCATGTGACACCTGTTCTACACATTTTTACATAATAGCAGTGAAGGGATGTTCCTTTGTCTACCTGAGGAACTGTACATTTTGTCCGCTCTCATTGTCAGTCATGTTCATAGTGATAGTTAAGTTACGCACAGCCTCATCAACTCGAGTGCGGATATCGTAAAATGAACGCATGCATCATTTGTATAATAATCAGAAGATTCAGCCCACGAATCCAGTCATAAAAATCATCGTTTAAAACCATATGAATAATTATGCGTACCAATTTTTCACTAGCTGCAGTCAAAACTCTTCTGAATCCAAGATATAAGATGGCGACGTCGCGTCGTCGATCGGGAATTCAAATATGGCTCGAGAATGCGCATTTTGGATGACGTCACGAAAGCATGCGCGCGCATGCATACAGCCTCACTTTCAAGTTGACTCACTTTTTTCTTCTAAAATGCTCTTATGTCGATCTTGACTCATTTTTTACGACCATGTGAGTCAGTCGAAGCATTTTGCAAATGCGTCAGCTCATGATTGACACACTGGTGAAATATAAATGAGTCAATAGAGACTCATTGGTTGTTACTAATGAGTCAATTTACACCTGACTCACGAAAATTATGCTTAAATGTGTCAAATGACTCACTTTTTGTTGTGGGTGTATCACAACGACTCGTAAGGAAACTTCATTTACACCATCTCAATCTTCTCTCTTTGTCTCTCTTTCACTATGCTCACCCTTTCAGTCTACAAATTTGTCATTGTTTTCATAAACCCTTTCTCTTTCTCTCTCTCTCTCTCTCTCTGTCTCTCTCTCTCTCTGTCTCTCTCTCTCTCTCTCTCTCTCTCACTTATCTCTTTTATCTCTTTTCTCTCTCTCTCAACATGCTCAACCTTTCCGATAACAATTTTCTCATTTTAGTCATTAACTCTTACTCTCTCTCTCTCTCTCTCTCTCCCTCACACTCCCTCTCCCTTTCTCTCTCCCTCTCTCTCTCTTCGCCTTTTCTTCCTCTCTCTCGATTTCTATTTTGTATGTTTTCTTACTTCCCTTCTCTCTCTCCAATATTATCTTGCCGTCTCTCCATGACTCTCTCCTTCTCTATTTCAATTTCACTCGGCTACAACGTGTAGCATCATATCGTTCTCGGCAATCACTCAGGCGTCAAAAGCTGGGAATTGAATATCATGTGATAATTTGTCCAGTAAGATTTGTTAACGTTTAGCAAAATAAAAATAAATGAAATTTTGCCCCCAGGTTGTACTATCAGGTGTATATATCATATTTCTTCTTCAGAATCAACTACAACACAAGACGCCACAACGATGCCTATGGCGGAATCAACCACCTCACATCCTACCACAACTACTCGTAAGAAAACTGTTAAAAAGAATTTGTTTTTGGTACTCAAAACAAGGGCTTAGATAAAATGAGATGATGTAACATTTGTATTAAATTGCGAGAGTTCTCTATTTTGCCGTTTCTTATTCAATTTTCCAAATCGGCTTTGTGAAAATATTACAAAACAGATGAATGATTCTCATATGAAGTATGAGATGATAATTGCTGGTAGCTTGGTTTCTTTTTCCCCCAGTGTTTACATACACTGTCGCTCATAAAAGTGGAATATAATTTGTTTATCCCAATTTATGGAATTATTTTAAAAATAATTTAAAAATAATAGATCTAGATAATAATATACATTCTCAGATTTTATTTAATAATAAGCCAATGTGTGTTTTGCGTGACTGCTACAGCATGTGTATGCTACTATGCTTATCAACTAGGGGATCTATACCCTTAAATCATAAATCACAGTAATGAGGATTAATGCCCCACAAAAGGGCACTAATATAGCACATCGACACGGTTTTGATCATGGGGCCTCACAGTTACGAGGCCATTGTTTTGTCACTGAACCATGACTGTACGCAACGAGGGCTAGGGTAGGGGGCAGTTTCCATAAATCAAATAAAAAACAGAAAATGCAATACATTTTCAATAATTTATTGCATTTTACCCCGGTTCCCAACATAAAAAATATCTTCTGTGTGCCCATGCCTTGAGCCATAATGCATGGCCGTCCAGAACTCATTTTGCTCCTTATTTGAAGATATGTAAAATTGTCAGTCTTTCGTCTTTTGCACACTTTCTTAGGGTTTGTGAATTATGTACTTACATTTTACCTTGTTTCTCAGCAGATATAAGTCTAATCTCCATCAAATTAATAAACAATCTTTGTAAATTATACAACAATGGGTAGACAAAATGATTTTAATTTATTTTATTGTCTTCAATTTTTAATGACGTCATAAATTGGCATATATTTTGATGTGCGAATTTCTGTCTCAAAACCTGTCAAAATCACTTGAAAGTTGAATTTTTTTCTGCTATTATCATGAAATCAGTTTTTTAGCCCCCTAAATTGGTGTAAATTTATTCATTGATATGTTAACTGATGTTTCCCGCAAACAAACTCAGTATCAGTCAACTAATGTAGACGTTGTTTTTTTTCCCCTTATTTGAAGATATGTAAACATATCAGTTTTTCGTGTTTTGCACACTTTCTTAGAGTTTGTGATTTCTGTGCTTACATTGTACCCTGTTTCTCAGTAGATATAAGTCTAATCTCCACCAAATTAATAAACGATGTTTTTAAATCATAAAGCAATAGGTAGACAAAATTATTTAAATCTATTCTATTGTCTTCAATTATTAATGACGTCATAAATTTGCATATATTTTAATGTGCACATTTCTGTTTGAAAACTTGTCTAAATCAATGAAAGTTTTATTTTGTCTGCTATTATCATGAAACCCCCTTATTTGGTGTAAAATTATTCATTGATATGTCACCTGATTTTTCCCGCAAAAAATCCAGTATCAGTCAACTCTTATGCCCGCATATTATTACGGTTAGTACATTCTGTATATATAATGTAAATTCAATCAAGGTTGGAAAGCCACTCCTTTGGTACAGTCCATGAATCACCATGTTGCGTTGCTGCAACAGTTTGATTGGCTTGACTTTGCCAATTCCTTTAAAGGCGCTTGTGGAGTCACAGCCTGAGAAAGCATGTAGTCCAAGGAGTGCTGTGCAATATTCAGGGGAGGACTGCTTGGCAAAATAAGTGACATCTATGATCCGCTGCTTGTTGCCTCTCCCTGTTACCAAGAGTAATGTAATGTCTGGAGTGAGATGCGCGTATCTGCACATGATCATAACCTTGATCCTTTACCGTATTGGCAGTAAAGGATCACGCGTGAATCTGTTTCTTGGGTTGAGTTGAGAGATGGAATCTCAGAACTCAGTGTGTCTCTCCCATTCTGAGAAGTGAGCAGTTGGGCTTCTCCTTCTTTGATGAATATCATCTTTTTCCCATACAGCCTTTTAGCCATGTCGTGCTTACTCCAGACATCCAAAAAGAACTTGAATAAGTTGTTTCTTATTATCATAATTCGTTAGGAACTGCTTCCAGTCAGATAGTCTTTTGGTCTTGCCTCGTTAATCATCCTCTTCTCTGCACGTCCACGCCGTGGCCGTTCACTTACCTTCACAGAGTCTGGTTTGTACATGTCTGTGCTGAAGATGGCATCGCATTTGGACAACACTACATTGTGAATTTTGATGCAAATATCGTAGAATGCAGGCATCTCCTTTAGGCAGTAGAAAATAGCATTACCATCTTCCACTAACAAGGTCTTGTCAGTAGGTGGAGGTTGCGAGTTCTCTACATCCTTTATGAGCTAGTGTAGGCCCTTAAATGTATCTGTCTTAGCAAAGAAGTTGTTCCAATTTTCCAATTTAGTAGGGAACAGGGGTCAAAGAATATTTCATGATTTCCCGTAGATCAATTTGGCTGCCAGAACTTTGTGCCTTTACCATCAGCTGGAAAGCAATGTCCCCTTGTCGCTTATAGTTATACTCTATTACTTCTCGTTGGTCTCTGCCATGGTTTGAGCTTCAGGTTTTTGATGGGGTCAGAGAACGATGTCTTTTTCTCTAATCGCTCTTTGATGAACATATTTTACTGGTCTTTCCCTGTGGTAACTGCATTTATGACATCTTTACAAAAGGATAGTTTACCCTTATAGTTATATGCTTCATGCTTTTTAAACTTACTTTTCAGCTTACCTGCTCTGTACTTAGGGTTAGCAAATGGAGTGTCCTTTAGTTCATCTTTGTAATTCTCACATCATACATGTAGGTCACCTACCTGGTATTTCATCATCTACAAATCTACATGTGCTGGCAAATGCTTTATTGTGGGCTTCTTCCATTATTCTCTGTTTAGCTACTTCTCCATGTATCTGGTTCTTAGTTTGCCACATATTTCTCCCGACAGCTCATGTGATATCTTGCTTCTGCAGCAAACAGATCAACTCCCAGGATTCTCAAGAGTAGGTTTTCATCACCAACTCTCTTCGCAACATCTACAACATTTTGCTACCCACCAAAATCTAACACTGACGTACTTTCTGTTGTCCAAGAGCTTTTCTCTTTGAATTATTTTGGGGCTTTCTTTTTTACAAAAGATACAATCAGGTTTGAAGATGACTTTATCAATTGACGATCTGGGTGGGCGGGATGTTGAAGGTTCTGTGGCATCAGATAAGGTCTCTAACAGTCGATTGAGATGCTTGGTAAAAAGTTGGTAGCGATTCCGATGATAACCGTGTACATTTGAAATGTCTTCAAGAACAAGATTGCACGCTTCTTCCATTGCTCATTGTGTCAAGTCAGTTGAAATTCGTGAAAGTGAACCCCGTATACGTTTGTTCATTCATTTGTATAAGCAACAAACCTATGTTATAGCATATAATGGGATTAATGTCCAGCTGTTGAATAAGTTGGCTTTGTCTGACCCGCCCCCCCCCACCCTCTTTAGGCTGATACATGTTTATAACTATAAAAGGAAACAATATTGTATGTGGTAATATACTGCCTTCAATTTATAAACATAAGGCCAAACAAAATAAATCATTTGGTTGTCCTCGACCCCCCGCTCGTCATATTTGGGCCGCTCGTATTTTTTTTTTTTTTTTTTTTTTAATATATATATATTTTTTTATTCTATTTTTTTTTTTTTTTTTTTTTTTTGGGGGGGGAGCAATCTTAATACCAAACATACCATTTTATGCATTTGCAAGGATCAAAATGCGTCCCGTTGCCAGTTTGGTCTTTTCAGTACGCAATTAGGGATTTATTAAACTTGCCATTTTTATTTTTATGTCAAAATGCCGTTTATTCAAATCAGGGTCTGAGCATTCTTAAACTCATTTTAAAGCCCATCTGTACTAGTTAACAGGACAGATTAGACCACCCTGCAAGGTCACTGCACAGGTGGTTATCTCATCAAATCAACTCTCAGTTAATATAAGATAAAGAGGATAATGGGGGACCAATGGTCACCGATTAGGCATTGTTTGCTACATAGAGGGCGCAAGTAGCTATAAGTAGTACAATGGAGATTTAAAAGGTGCTGTATTTCAAAGCCCAAAATACTTTCTGTGTTGGTCTTGATATTCATTGTACATTAGACTAGTCTTTTACCATATTAAAGTATTAAATAGACTTTGTTTGTTTAAATGCTTGACAATCCCAATGATATTATTAAAATTATTAAAAATTATTTAAAAAAAAAAAAAAAAAAAAAAAAAGACACAAAAAATGAAGTTTAAAAAAAAAGACCAAAAAAAAGACAAAATCCGCCCGCCCGCCCCTACTCCAGAATAGCAATCGAGGACAACCAAACGATTTTTTTTTTGGCCTAATAGACATAGAAATCATCCTATGGACAGTGAAAGAAGATTACAGTAATTTTACATACCATTTAACTACACAATACCAAAGGAAAGCTGTACAGAGTACTACTTCCTGATATCATAACACGAAAAGAAGGTACACTGCATTTTAAATAGTGTGCATGTGTTACGTGTATTTTTGATGTTAACAGGCTAGCCCCAACAGTAATTCAAATACTGCTTGTTGAGCTTTTTTTTTTTTAACAGGAACTTTAATTGAATGTACATTATATATACAGAATGTATTAATCGTAATACGCGGGGGGAGGGGGTGGGGATACGAGATTACTGATACTGATTTTTTTTGCGGGAAACATCAGATAACTTATTAATGAATAATTTTACACCAAATAACGGGGTTAGAAAACTTATTTCATGATAATAGCAGACAAAATGAAACTTTCATTGATTAACACAAGTTTTGAGACAGAAATATGCATATTAAAATATATGCAAATTTCTGAAGTCACTAATAATTGAAGACAGTAAAATAAATTAAAATAATTATGTCTACCTATTTTGTATGCTTTACAAAGATTTTTTTTAAAATTTGGTGGAGATTAGATTAATATCTGCTGAGAAACTGGGTAAAATGTAAACACATAATTCACAAACCTTAAGAAAGTGTACAAAAAACGAAAAACTACGCTGTACAGGGGCAACAAAACAATGTCCACATGAGTTGACTGATACTGAATTTGTTTGCGGGAAACATCAGTTAACATATCAATGAATAATTTTACACCAAATTAGGGGGTTAAAAAAAACTGATTTCATGATAATAGCAGACAAAATACAACTTTCATTGATTTTGACAGGTTTGGAGACAGAAATTTGCATATCAAAATATATGCAAATTCATGACGTCATTAAAAATTGAAGACAAAAAATAAATTAATATAATTTTGTCTACCTATTGTTGTATGATTTACAAAGATTGTTTATTAATTTGATGGAGATTAGACTTACATCTGCTGAGAAACAGGGTAAAATGTAAGCACATAATTCACAAACCCTAAGAAAGTGTGCAAAAGACGAAAAACTGAAATTTTTACATATATTCAAATAAGGAGCAAAAAAACAGTGTCCAAATGACTTTTTTTCTTGGGAACATCTTTTTTCTGATATTATGGATGTCAATGAACATAATGACACCCTAAAAGTAGGATCATATCAATATTTATCAATGATCATAAATGAATGTTATTACCATATTCTGCAAGAAGATTCTTTTTAAATATTTTCTAATCATTTCATTAGACAGAGCATTCCAGTGCTCTGATCATAAGTTAACCTCTCTCCTTTCCGTCCACCCTTTCTATTTCAACATGTTCACTGAAACACGATACACCCTCAGGAAAGATGCCACCTATTATGCAGATCTAAGGAAAATAATACTAGCTTCATTCCCTGGTATATCTGTACTACTTTTTAAAGCGAAATAGTGGTTTCTATTCCCTGTTGTGATTCCAATTGCACAATGTATTTTCACCTGTCCCAAGAGGTTTTTGTTTCATCAATTTTACAATTATCATGCTTATAGGACTATCATAAAGTGAAATTAAAATTCATACTCTTTATCCATACTGGATTTTGAAATAATTCCTGAAGTTTTTATTTCCCTTGAGTGCTATTATTCGTATGCCAGATCCGAAATCATTCATATAGACTCAGTTTTGTCAATCTCTTAATTCGATTTCAATAAGATTTAAATGACATATCGTATGTTGAGGGCCGGAATATTATTGTGTCGGGTCTATGTAATGAATATGAGTTAACGCCCTAAAAGCTTCTGTCTCTCAACAGACGATGCACGCCATCACCACTTAAAATAAATTGATTCCTAATTTATGTCGCGTTTGTGACCTGTGCTTTTTTTAATCCGTTATTGTTGTTCCTTTTAAAATACTCTTGAATATAAACAAATCAACTTAAAATAGACACCTCACCTACTTTCCATGATATTACAATCATATGTAGCTTTATCTTTCTTATAAGCTAACGGATTTATTTGATATTGTGTAATAGTTTGATGTAGCTAAAAGATTGTTAATCATTTATTTATGCATACAACTCTACACTTTCATTATGCAAATTATATTTAACATTGATATTATCTGTTTGTTTATTTTTATTGGTGTTTGAAATCCAGCCTTTGGCTGCAATAAAGAAATACAAACAATTCTATATAATAATTTGATAATTGAGTTGTAATGAAAAATAATAACCGTGTGATCGAAATAATTTTGATTAATATTAAGAGTAAAATTGCTATTTCCGGGGAATTACACACTCTGGCAGTGAATTTTAGTAAATAATATCATGCTGGCAGCCCCAAACAGTGCGAATAATAATGTGATGAATAATAATTTCAACCGTTTTCGAATAAGTCATAACGGTGCCCATTTTACATTATGTTTCAGTAAGTGTAAGTATTTACGAGCTTAAGTTTGTATTATATCTTAAAAGACTTTGGATTAAACCCAATTTACACTTTTGAAGAGAAATCATATCACAAAACGTCGATTGACGGATGTTAGTTATAGAAAGCAAATAAAAAAGTTTTTCTCTTATTTTTTCTTTGATCTTTCAGTGGATGCCACCCCTCCAGATGTCAATGAATGTCCCTCAGACCAAACATTCACAGCTCCTGTTGGCACTACTACCCATTCCTTCACATGGACACCACCAACAGCTACTGATGCAGCTGGGATTCGATCCATTGTCTCTGACCATCAGCCTGGAGTTGAAGTCTCTATTGAGAATCCAATCACAGTTACCTACACTGTGACTGATAATAATGGACTGACAAACACAGACTGTTCTTTTACTCTAGGCGTCCTACAAGAAGGTAGGTATTGACTGTTTTCTTGTAATTAGAAAAAAAAATCAATTCGGTCGATGAAGATTACAAAAGAATTTCATTCACAAATTTAATTTTAAAAAAATTGATGTTAGGGTGAAAAGCAAAATGTTCACACCGATATAAATGTGAGTTTATTTTGAATATTTTTCTTGCATGATCTTGGTATTTCAGAGGATACAAACCCTCCAGATGTCAGTGCATGTCCCTCAGACCAGCCGTTCACATTCAATACGAATCACCATGCGCCAAACCATGCCGACAGCCCACAAAAACATTCTCAGCCTTTTGATTTACAAAAAACTGTTCTTATGATACCTGCAGGGGAGTTTGTGATAATTCATTCATCACGATAATTCATTCATCATGCCACTTGATGTCAGAGTAGCGTATGATGTGCTTGATGTTGTTACAACCAACAAATATTATTTTTCATTCTACCTCTTTCTTTTACTATATGAGAAGACTATACTCTATATGGGCAAGAACTTGTAGGAATGAGCCTCGTCTGTAATTGTAATTGCATAATATCAATTCATAACAGATATGAAGTGAGCTCCTCCTCAACTCCCTCCTCCTCAGCTCTATAATCTAATACTTGATAAAAATATAAAATTATCATCTCATTCATTTGTTTTCTCAATCCTCTGTAGATTCGAGTTGGAAATGCACATCTTCCAAGTGTTACCATCTTGCTGAAGACAAACGATCTTGGGAAGAAGCCGAAAATCTATGCACTAACCTGGATCTTGTCACCACTGAAACAGGAGAAAAGGACCCGTCTCTACTGTTTGTTGATAACGTTCCTGATTTCGAAAATATCAAGGATCTATTTCCACTTAGTAACAAGGTCTGGATCAACTGCAATGACCAGGAAAATGAAGGTACGTTCATCTGTGACGTGGACGGTACGGGATCTCACCATACTCAAGATAGTAAGTATCGCATCGAGAGGATCGTTCAGAAATGACGTTGTAAACCGCGGCAAGAAAGCAGACGTGTTTTGTTTTTGTTTTTTGGAGGGAGGGGGGGGGGGGGGGTAAATGAAAAGCAACTGCGGGCAACAAATGTCCTGTGCGTGTTCGGTGAGCGATGTGTTATAAGATAATCAAATGTGAAGCGTATTACAGTTCACGTTATTAAAACATTTTTTTTTAAACCGCCGCGGATTTGCAGCGTCATACCTGAATGAGGCTTAATACCCCGTTATATGAACTTCTCTTGGAACATCAAACATTGCCAACAGCCAATGAACAATCACGATTAACACACTTTGATTTGAAAAGATATATCAGGGTATTCAGCAGTTTATTGATAGCTCAACATTTTGATAGCGAAGGTACATGTATGAGGTTTAATTATTTTCACTTCGATCACAAAGACTTTCAGAAAATCAACCTATGCAATTTCGAGAGCCTCGTCAGTCACACATTTAATGGTTCTAGACACCTACCCCCTGGACAACCACCCTCTGGATAACAATTTCTAGGATAACCACCCTCTAGGACAACCGCCCCTAGGATAACTACCCCCCGGACAACTACCCCCAGACAACTACCCTCAGACAACTACCCCCTACGAAAACCACCCTCTAGGACAACTACCCCCCGGACAACAGTACTATCCTAGGGGTAGTTGCCGGGATGGTTGTCCAGGAGGTAGGTGTCTGGATACGCTTTCCCCGCTTTCAAATATGCGAACATGATAATGGCATTATGATTATAACACGATTTCTATAGACAGTAACATGTGGTATTGAAATTGCCCTTGATTTGTTATTCCTTGAAAGACTTGTGATGGTGTTAACAATGCACAGTTATATGGGTAGGGTTAGACATTTGGCCAGACAGCGGTCGCTTGCGATATTCATCCCCTGCCAACTCAAAATTTATTTCACCATATTTTCAATGGTTGACATATTGTAAATGATACCATTTTTCAATCTGTTATCATATTTTCTATTCTGGGAAAGACCTTTTATTTCTCGTTGGCAATTGTTCCCAAATAAATTTTCAAAGCAGGATTTCGATATAATAGTCTTATTATTAAATATTTGTCTCCTCAAAATTATCCAATCGAATACTATCAATAAAGCAATGTCGGCTAATTTCATAAAGAAATCTTTACATTTACAGTTAACAACTGAAATATCCATACCCTTACCAAGTTTTATAATTTTGGTTTCTTTTTTTCTTTCCCGAATTATGTTTCTTGAGAATGTGACATATCAAAGCTTACATCTAAAAGCTTTAGCATCCAACGATAGCCCTATTTCAACCAGTCCTTCACTCTTGAGTTACTAAAAAATAAAAAATAAAATTAACAATGGGTATGAATAATTCAGCTTTTATCTGTACATCATTAGATTTAAATGGAAAATAGTCAGTTTCCATGTGCAAAAGGCCATAATTCGCTAACACCAGAAAATACCATTAATGGGTGTACAAGTCTGCACACACTACACCCGAAGACTTATAAGATGAATAAAAAATATTAAAACTAATACAAAATAAAAAGTAACTCCTACTCTCTCGGAGAGTCTTCGGGTGAAGATAATGACTTTACCATATGGGGGTAATGGGTTGAAAATGCAAGAAGCATTACACAAGGCCTGTTGTTCATGAGACTGAAGGCTAATCCTGATGGATAACACCTGTTATTGGGTAAACATACACCCGAATGGTGTCGAATTCCCCATGAGAGCCCACTACTATGCGTCTTCCACGGCATATTTCGAAAAAGAATTGAATGTCCTGCTATGGAACAACAATTTCAAAGATATCTTTATTTTTAATCATGAATCCTTTCTCTCCTGTAGATTGGGACGAAGGTGAGCCGAGTGGATATGAATATTATTATGATTGTGTCGTCGTTGATTCGGTCAGTAGTAAGTGGGAAGATAGCTCTTGCTACTCCAACAACTACTATCACACCGTATGTCAGGTACTGTTGTAGGAGCACATCGAAGGTGTCATGGTTTAAAATCAGATCCCGCCCCACCCCCCCCCCCCCCCCCCCCAACTCCGGGAACGGAGGGTCCGCATGCGTGTTCCCAAAATCTCCGGATCCTAACAAAAGAAAAAGGTCTACCCGTATTGACTTTACACACCGGACTTATGCTGAAAGGGGGGGGGGTGCTGAAAAGGCTCGTGTAACAAAAGAAAAAGGTCTACCCGTATTGACATTACACACCAGACTTATGCTGAAAAGGGGGAGAGGGTGCTGGGAACACGCATATGCGTACCCTAGTGAGCGGGGGGGGGGGGGGGGTGGGGGAGGGGCGGGAATCAGATACAATCAGAAAATATTCGACTCTGTTTTTCTTCTCCCTATAGTTTTTCTCTCTTTCCTCCCGTAATTGGTGCTGGTGTCTTCATTCCTATACGTTTCCGCAATCTTTATCTTTCTCTCCTTACATTTTCCCTCTTCTTTCTTTCTTTCTTTCTTTCTGTCTTTCTTTCTGACTTTCTTTCTTTCTGTCTTTCTTTCTGCCTTTCTTTCTTTCTTCCTTTATTTCTTTCTATGTCGTCTCTCAGCAAGTGACCCTTATATTTTTGTAGTTGCTCATTATTTCCGGCTTCATTATTGATTTATTATTTATTATGTTTTAAATCTTGTATAATTTCACTGAATTCGTTTATAATGTGTATTACTTATTAACAGTAATTTAATTGTTTATGCTCCTTTGGTTGTTTTTTATATTTTTTGACTGTATAAAGTTGTGATGTATTTCAGGGCCTCATGGACGACAAACTTTTGGTGAATGGGCTACCCTGGGGAAATATAAATGAATTAAAAAAAAAAAATGAAATAAAAAATAAACAACAAAGAGAGGGATGCATGGATGACGTTTGTTTTACTAGATTGAGAATCGTTACATAAGGAGAAATATTTGGGGGGTGTCATGTTTAAAACCTTTTTCTTTCACTTGTCTCTCCATTCTTCCCTTTCATTGCCTTTTGATTAGCAGGCATTTTCAGTCAATTCAAACAATTCAGACAAATAGTTTGGGGCTTGACCATTCACTGCCTTGTAATCAATCAAAAGCATTTTTGATGTAATCAAATGTCTGATTGCCAACCAATATAATTAAATAAAAACAGGTGCATTATGGAGGGGGGGTGGACACGAGTCTTAAACATGCCTTCCCTTAACTCTTTTAAAATAGTAATATATTTCTATTGAAAGCATTTCATTTCTCTTCCCTGATGTAATCACGTAATTTCTTTCTATCTGTATTATTTATTATTTCTACTGAAAATATTTGAATGATCACACTCTTGTTGTTCATCATCAGGGCCTAGTTGCATAAAACTTATCCATAAAACTTACCATTGATGGTAACTTTGCAATAATATGAACTAACATGGCAACATCGCTCAAAAGCCAATCAAATCAAGGTTTCCATGGAAGTAACCATTCATGGCAAAGTTACCATCAGTGGTAGGTTTTATGCAACGGGGTCCTGATTTATTAACTGTTTGCATTCATTTATTTTATTCACTTGATTTCTCTCATTCACGATTTAAAAGGTATTGTCTTGTAATCGTTCCTAATGTTTCTAAAAAGGTTAAAAGTTGTGGGTTTTTTTATAAATCAAATGTATCATGTATCAAAATGTAAGAATACACTGCGTGTTTATCGTTTTCGTCAATATTGAGTGTTTTTTTCCTTTCTTCTAAACGCCTAGAAATATGACTCGCTGTGTAATATGAATATTGTAGTCTACAACATTGTTACTATATACTGCTTGTCATTTAATGTAATTTAATGATACCTTGCAAAGTTTCATAAAAAGAAATAGGCGTGCGCGAAAACCTATGCTATCAAAAGAAGTAGATAGTTATCGTAATATGAGCAAGGCGTTCATCATACTATGTCATTGATTATTAAAGAGAGTTTGGCCAACCTGGTTCGAGTTCGGGGCATAATATGGCGAATAATTCTTTGTTGGAAAAGCACAGAACAAAAGGATATACGCCATGTTGTGACCAAACTTAAACCAATTCTGCCAAATTCTGTGTAGATACATGGCTCTGTCTCGTAGATTATTTGCGCCATCCATTGTTTTCTGATGAGTAAAACTTGAACTATTCGACCGCTTGGTGTCATCCATGGTAAAGATCAATGGTGAAGAACGAGTAAAGAAAATATCTAGCTGTGTGCAACAATGGCTTTATATAATATGTAATGGCGGATCTTTTAGTCGGTTTACCGCTGTAAATCTAAAAGAGGCATTAATCCGCTCTTAACTGTAATATTAAATGTGATAGAATACATATAAATGTATATTTTGTGTAGAAATAAAATGTTGTCAGATAAAGAGAAAGAGGTAAAGATGGAATGAAACAAGCAACAAGGTATACATCTGATCATGCCACTGATGCATGGTCACGGTGGCTAGAACATCTTCTTTGAAATGAAATGATTTCACATACAGGGGAATGGTGATGGTCCTATCGTGTGAGGTAAAGGCTCCCTGCCCACATTATATCCCGCAACAAGAACGAATCGGGGGAAATCTAAAAACCACTCACAGGGGAATCTTTCTATCTTCAGGTACCTTTAGTTTCTATTATTTGAAAGTGATAAAAGGAAAACAATTAGGGGATCATTAATTTGCACTTAAGGTATAATAGATAGAGTGTTTTTAACGGTGGCACGACCCGGTTGTGCATCCCCCCCAAAAAAAAAATCAAAAAAAAATAAAATAATAATAATAATAATATCGAAAATAATATCGCTAGTGATATTCGTTTGTCTCGCAATGTGGTCAATAAGGAATCTAAAAGATCACGACGTTTCGTATGCTACTGCGATACTTCGTCAGGTGATAAAAACTATTGTAAGCAAGGGTCTTTTATACTTTACGGGAGGACCGGCGGAGCGGTCTATAATTCGATCGATAATTGGAACAATAACGCCCAATGCCTATTGGTCGACGCACACGGTGATCGACCAATCACCAAGGCCGCTGGTTCGGCCGCTGGTTCGGCTGATGCACCAGGCCTATTGGCCGACGCATACGGTACTCAACCAATCAACGGGCCGCTGACTCGGGCCGTCTGCTGAATGGAATCGACCGTTGTTGGCTGGCAGGACGGCGAGTGTCATGGCGGCGTATCGTCCGCATCCAAAATTCGGGGATATCGATCCCGTTGTCTCTGTTGAAATTATTAGGATTGAGACGGATATTGATAGCTTCTTTTACCCTCCGTGTATACCAATGCCGTTCCTGGGAAAGGCACTGAACCCCGTCCCAGTCTGGTTGATGCTGGTTATCCCAAGCATGTTCGGCTACGGCTGAGTTGTCAGTTCGACGAAGTCTGACGTCCCTCTTATGCTCAGTGATTCTTTCTTTTATCGGACGGGCAGTTTCACCGATGTAGGATCTATCACATCCTTTAATACAAGGGATGTTGTACACAATGCCGTCCCGTCTATGTGGAGGAATAATGATAATAATAATAATAATAATAATAATAATAATAATGATAATAATATTTTTATTTTTTTTAATATAATAATATATACAAATTTTAAAAATCCGCCACTGACCGAACACACATAGTTTTTAAGGATCATTCGAGGTCTTGGAACCTCCTTGGAACTTCCTGCTCTGATAGCCATCCCAATGTTCTTGCGTCTTATCCATGAATATCTGGGCCCCGTCTTATTTGCGATTGATATCAATCACAACTATGTACATAAGAGATAGGAGACTGCAAACTTGCGATTGATTGGAGGACTTACGATTGCTTTCGATCAATCGTAACTCTTCATTAATCAGTACTCGGCATGGTTTTCATAGCTACGTCTAATGATATTGTTATGAGAACACCTGTTGAATGATGTTATCTTGCTATGTATTTAATCCAGTTATTTACATCGAGAATGATATGTCTATCGTATTTATTTATATTGTATTTGGCTTGAATTCATAGGTTGTGCTGTGCATATTAAGAGATTTTGCTAGCCTAGCATTCATTATATACATGTAAATATCTCAATGCGTGTTGTGCATATCAAGTAAGATTATAGGCCTAGAATAAGCATTTTTCATGTGTGTGTTAATGTGTTGGTCCCCGGGTGTGGATATACTTTATACTCTATGATTTTATTTGACGTTAGATTCCATGCTCATGTTTGGAGCATTACAATGTGTGATTCATTTAGAAGAAATTAAAATATGGACTGCGTTTGATTGAAATTTCTATGGCTATGAAAACCATCCCGAGTACTGATTAGCGATATCAGGGCCCCGCTCCTGGGGTTATTTAATTAACGATATAATAGTGCTAGGAATCTAGGTTCTAATGGGATTTTGGGTTATATGCTCATAATATCCAGGTTAAAGGGCACTCAAAAAAATAACTTACTTTCAATAGAAGCAGAAAAGTCAGACTAACGGATCAAAAAAAGTTTGAGCAAAATCTGATAACTAATAAGAAAATTATGAATTTTTGATTACATGAAAAACATTGAAATCCAAGACAAATTTGCAACTCTCTCATGAGTCTGTTACGTCATTGCCTCACTATCCACTAATCGTTTTCTTTATATTGATAATATAATTTCCTATTTTCCCCCTAAGAATCTTGTTTCTTCACACCAGCATCCAAGTTTGATTGATAGTAATATGTTTTTGTGTGGATGCACTAATATAGAGTAATTTGTTTTAATTAAATCATGGAAAATGTGAATTTTGATAAACTATTTATATAAAAATCACTAATTATGAGTATACAATATTCAGATAATAGTATCAATTCTTCAAAATTCATAAAAGATTTTATGAAATGTCATGCGCGCAATATGATACAAATCATACAACCTGAGCAAAGGCATGAGAAAATCAAGTTTTGAGGGATTAAATAGGGAAATAAATGGGATTAAAATATATTAAGCAATTGATAAATAGTGAGGATATGACGTCGCAAAATGATAACCAAATTGACAATTTGTGTAGTGATTTCCATTGTTTCATGGTTTAACGTTATTTCTTTCAAATAATCATAACTTTGTTTTAAGTTATCCGATTTGGCTCTAACTTTTTTTGATTGGTTTGTTTGATTTGTCTGCTTCTATTGTAAGTTAGTTATTTTTGGAGTGGACTTGCCCTTTAACCTGGATATTATGAGCATATAACCCAAAATCCCATTAGAACCTAGATTCCTAAAACCATATATCGTTAATTGAATAAACCCGAGAGCGGGGCCCCGATATCATTTATCAGTACTCGGCATGGTTTTCATATAGCTTCGTCTATGAGAACACCTGCAGAATGATAATGTTATCTTGCTTTGTGTTTAATGCAGTTATTTACATCGATAATGATATGTCTATATTGTTTATTGATATTATATATTTGGCTTGAATTCATAAGTTGTGCTGTGCATATTAAGAGATTTTGCTAGCCTAGCATTCATTATATACATGTAAATATCTCAATGCGTGTTGTGCATATCAAGTAAGATTATAGGCCTAGAATAAGCATTTTTCATGTGTGTGTTAATGTGTTGGTCCCCGGGTGTGGATATACTTTATACTCTATGATTTTATTTGACGTTAGATTCCATGCTCATGTTTGGAGCATTACAATGTGTGATTCATTTAGAGGAAATTAAAATATTGACTTCAATTGATTGAAATGAATATGGCCTTAAAGTTTATTTGTTATTGTCTCATTGTTATTGTAGGGTTGCGGTTCTAACACTAATTCCTAGCACTCTTAACACAGAGGCAGCCCAGCAGACATGTTGTAGGATTGATAACTACTGGCCAACTGACCAGGTTTTAATGTAGCAAAGCATAACAGCATTCTATGTAGCATTCCACATACATTCCATGCAAAGTAGAAGAAACCAATAAATATTCATAATAGTCCCATACGAGTATAAATCAACATCACAAAGTATTCTTGAATATTCAAACATAAACAAAGGGTATATATTGAATATTCATAGTATATGTAAATTATACTATAAGCTTGACTGCATCAGGTGAACATTGAAACCAATGAGAGAGAGAGAGATAGACAGATGAAAGGATGGTGGATGAAAAGGGTGAATGTGAATGAGGGATGACCTATTAATATGAAAGGGATGAATCATGGATATGAAGGGGAGTTTCAGAAGTTCAAAATAAATCCCTACAAACTAGTCTTCCTCTTACAGAAAAATGTCCTCATTTTATAAGGCATTCTCTTTTCTTTGATTACCTAAATATATAACACATTAAACATCTATCGAAATGATATTTTCTATCCTTTCCCCTTGTAAACAGAGAATCACTATCAATATATCCTTCTTTTGTTTTTCTTTAAAAGAAAAACAAAACCTTACTACCTGTAAGCATTGTATACAATTCTACAAAACAAATGAATTTCAATTGTATATAAATGAAATATGACTTATGACTCAAATGTACAGAGTATTAGCATAACATACATGTATAAGCCGAAAAAAAGAAAGAAAAAAAACTGCCAAAAAAAATACATGATTTTATATATATCTGAGCTTTCCCGCTTGTAATCTGTTTCATTTTTAACCCGGGGGAAACACTTCCAAATTTCAATGGTAAAATCAAACAACTATAAACATGGTGTATTTGCATTTCCAAAAATAAACACGATCGACCACACAAAGTCGTAGCAATCCTTAACAAAATACCTTCTGTTCAAACGCTGCTTGAATATAAAACAGTCCCAAATTTGTTACACTCTCATTATTCTGAGCAACTGGTAAGGAACTGAAATCATCTATAGTTGAATAACTCCTTCAACCAATTATTACTTCTTCTTTTCTTCACCTTCTAGAAATGAAAAATGTTATCACTTGAAAATTTGAGATCTTCCAGAAGTTATCCATTACATGAATACAAACACATAACATTCATATTGCTATCATCATAATAACCATAAGTGACTATATCACATTATCATAACATAAAAACATAATGCATCACCTGCAGTCATTTTATAAAAATAGTTTCCAACAGTATCCTTGCTTTTGGTAAAGCAAAATGACCTCCTAAAATATAAAACATTTTCAACTGCGATCGAGCCAGTGTCTGCTTTGTCATTTGTAACTTGCAAGATTTAAAAAAAAAACTAAAAAAAATAACTATCAGTTCGAACATTTTGTACACTTCAATAACACGTTACTTTTGAATGTACATAATGTGTGAAAAGTGGTTACATTCAATTGTAATATTCTTATTTTATTTTCTACAAAACTATTGTGATCGACTAAACAAAACACAAACATATCCTCACACGAAGACTATAAACAATCAATCTTTTTTCTTTTCTTTTTTTTTTTTCCCGTCTTTTTGTTTTTAACCAACAACCAAAATAATGATATTTCTCTCTTGACAATCAACAACTTTCCAATTACTTCGTCAAGACGCATGCAAAATCAAGAAAATCCATTTTTTTTTCTTGATTTCGTCTTAACCTCAAGAATTTCCAATGCTATGAATACAAATTAAGAAAAACATTCCAATTTGGCATTTTCATCACCAGAAATCCAATGAAAAAAAAAAATTCTTTTGTAAAAATGTATCTTGCAAAAGTTGCAATATATGAACATGAACAATATACCAATTTATTCTGGATCTTTCCCCAAATTGTTAACAATCAATGGTCCACACGATGTACAGTGTATTAATCATTAATAATACACACACAAATTTAACTCAAAATTTAGAAATTCAGTAATTAAACATTTGCAAGAAATTCAGAAGGAATACAGTCCATTCCAATTCTTACTTGACTAACGCTCAAAACTCTCAGTCCATAATTCTGATGTTCTGACTCGTAAATAACTGACGAACTGCACAGTCCTTTCAATATCAAAATCGCTCAAAATTGTTGCTGTCCACAAAGACAAATATATCGAACAGTCCAGTTTAGCATTTAAAGCATGAATGAGTCTGTCATTCATGATCACAGTCCAATCAATATCGTAATCTTCCATAACCGAAAGTTGACAGTTGAAACGTTCTTTCCTTCTGACGGAAATGTCGACTTCAGACCAATGAAATGTCCAATACTACGCAATATCGAAAAATAGTCACATTTGGTAATCGCTATACTTCTGCGGTTTGTGGACGCGTCTACCAGAGCGAGTTTGAGTTAACTGCGTTGTGGTGTCCTCTTGCGTCGTGGTGTCGTCTTGCATAGTGCAGGGTGTACGTTGGTTCGCTGATGCACCAGTTGATGGTTGAGTGATGTGTTGCTGGTCGTTGACCTCGGGGTTGACATCAGGGTAGACATCAGGGTTGACATCGGGGTTGACATCGGGGTTGACATCAGGGTTTTCTCTAGAGGGCCCTGGTCCATGGAAATGGTCTGGGGAGTTGACCTGTCGCTCTCGAGTCTGTCGCTGTATGGATTGAGTTGATGACTGACCATTAGACGCCTCTGACCAAGATGGCTGGTCAGAATTGCCTAACTCAGAATGGATTGGTTGTTGACCCGGTAGAACCTGGAGGTCTTCTGGCGGCCGGAACTGATCAGCTTGTGTTGGAGCGTTAGTTGACCATGGCATCTCTATTGAAGAGTGAGATGCCAATTGAGATGGAGGAGTTATATCAGGCCTTGCCTGATTACTTGAAGGAGGACTTGAGGAAGGAGGGATAACTTCAGGTCTTTTCTGACTACCTGAAGGAGGACGTGAAGTTGAAGGTCCTTTCCCTTGTAGAAAAGCTCTAGATCTGAAGAGTTTGAGTCTGTTATGATGAACTAGTTTCTTTGCACTTTCATTATGAATGTCGGCTATCAGATAGTTAAGGTTATCTGGTGAGGACGAGACGATGATGAAAGGTCCCTTCCAGTTGGGCTCCAGTTTGCGTCTAGCATTGACGGGATTGTGTAACCAAACTAGATCTCCTGGTGCATACTTGATGGTCCTAGTTGACGCATCATAGTCCCTTTTCTGCCTGAGTTGAGCTTGTTCTGCCTTCTGTCTGGTATGTTGGAAAGCCTGCCTTAGCCGGGAACACACATCAGTGACATACTCTTGAGGAGAATCATATGACTGAGTCATGATAGGACAAGTGACACTAGCTGGGGTCCTTGCTTCACGACCATGCATGATGAAATAGGGTGTCATGCTAGTGCTTGTATGGACACTGGTGTTGTAGGCTAGCTGCAATTGATGTACGTGCTTGTCCCAGTCACCTCCTTGATCTGCTATGTACTTAGCAAGTTGTTCTTTGATAACTCTGTTTGCTCTTTCAACGATGCCAGCTCCCTGTGGGTGGTAAGGGGATGATCGAGATTTGCGAATGCCGAGCCTCTTGCAGAGATCCTGGACTAGTCTGGATTCAAACTGTCTTCCTTGGTCTGTATGTAGTGACTCAGGAACTCCATGCTCCTTGATGTATTCTTCGAATAAGTGTCCAGCCACAGTCTGGGCGGTCTGGTCTCGCATGGGGTAAATATTGGTGTATTTACTAAAGTGATCAACAACAACCAAAATATAGTGGTACCCGCTTCTTGAAGTAGGCAGCTCGGCTATATCAGCGAAAACCATTTGAAGAGGGTGATCGGTCTTTATGCTCTGGAGTGGAGCTTGGTGCTTAGGACTTGGAGATCTAATCGACTCACAAGCAGGACAAGTTCTGCAGTAGTCGGTTATATCCTTGTGCATGAATGGCCAAAAGCACATAGATTCAGCCCTGTGTAGTGTGCGTTGAACTCCGAAGTGTCCAGAGGATGGATTACCATGTATCTCTTGCAGGACTTGAGGGATAAGAGATTCTGGCACAACTACCTGAAGAGAGGACGAACCCGAGTTGTCTTGTCGTCGTCGGTATAAGAGATCATTCTCAAGTACAAAACGAGGGAGCTGCCATAGGAGACGTCGTAGCCGAGGTGATTGTCGTCGAACTTCTCTCACTGTTGGATGACGCACTTCCTTGATGTACTTGATTAAACTCTGAATGTCTTTGTCGTGCTGCTGATGATATTGTAAATCAGCATGATGGTTAGCGAGGATAAAGTTCTCCGGAGCTTTATCAGCCATTGAGTTGGATGACTTTGGAACGGTTAATTCCTGGACTGGTTGAGTGGTAGAGGAGCGTGTGTTCACCACACTAACAGGGTGTGTAACATCTTCCGGCATGCGTGACATCGCATCAGCGTTTTGATGTGAAGTGCCCTTCTTGTGAGTCATGGTGAAAGAATATGCATTCAACTCAACAATCCATCTTGCTCTCCGTCCTGTTGCATCGTCTTGGATAGGTACACTATTGTAACCCAACAGAGGGCGATGGTCAGTGAGAATGTTAAACTCTTGGCCCCTAAGATAATGTCTGAAATGGCGGATTGACGAGATAACTGCCCACAGTTCCCTATCGTAGGCAGACCATCTACGCTGGGACTCAGTAAGCTTCCGACTGTAGAAAGCAACCACTCGGTCATTACCATCTTGCAACTGAGAGAGTACGGCTCCAATAGCATCTTGTGAAGCATCAGTGGCTAAGCTAAACTTGTTGTTGAAGCCTGGGTACGCAAGGATTGGTGGGCTTGTGAGAGACGACTTCAGCTGGTTGAAGGCTTCCTCACAATCATCAGTCCAGATGAATTTCTTGCCTTTATGAGTCAAGTCAGTGAGTGGAGATGCTACTTGAGCAAAACTTGGCATAAACCGACGATAGTAGGAGGCAAGTCCTAGAAATGCTCCCACTTGGGTTGGAGTCTTAGGTTGAGGCCAGGATGAGACTTTCTTGGTGTTGAATGGATCGGGGCGAACTCCAGTAGTACTGATCACATGTCCCAGATAGGTTACTTCCTTTCGAAAGAATTGGCATTTCGAAGGTTTCAGCTTGAGATTGGCTTCTCGGAATCGTTGTAAGACTTCCCTGAGATTGTGTAGGTGATCTTGAAATGTCTTGCCGAGTATAATGCAATCATCTAAGTAGATAAGACATGTTGACCAATGGAGACCATGGAGTACGGCTTCCATTACTCGCTGGAACGTCATTGGCGCGTTGACTAAACCAAATGGCATTACCTTAAACTGATAGAGGCCAGTTCCAGTGGTAAATGCGGTCTTCTCCTTGTCTTTCGGATCCAAAGGGATCTGCCAACAGCCTGAAGATAGGTCAATTACACTGAAGTAGGACGAGGAGGACAAAGCATCGATAGAATCATCCTGTCGTGGAATTGGATGCGAATCCCGTACCGTAACAGCATTCAAAGCTCTGTAGTCAACACAAAACCTGTAAGTCTTGTCCTTCTTTCGCACCATAACGATGGGGCTTGCCCATGGACTAAAACTTTCCTCGATGTCTCGACGAAGTAGCTCATCAACCTGGTTCTGGATCTCGACTCTCATAGTCGGTGAAGTCCTGTATGCCCTTTTACGAGTTGGTGTCTCTGTTGATGTAGTGATGTCATGGTAGGCGAGTTTAGTCTGTCCAATATCCTCGGATGTGCTGCTGAAAACATCAGAGTATGAATTGAGTAGACTTTCAGCACACTCATACTCGGTCTTGGACAGACTAGAAGTAGGAAGCATCGACGAAGCTTGAAAAGACGAACTTTTCTGTGTGCCAGCTACAATACTGTCGATGATTTCATATTCGTCCTCACTGTCTCCAGTAGTAGAATAGAATTGCCCAAGGGTGGTGTCTGCAGATAACTGTACTGTCTCAGATGAAGGGTTGATCAGCCTGAGTAAGATGATACCATCTTGCGGTCGAGATAGAGACCTTGCACCTGCTACATGGAGATGTTCATGGATGGAAGGCTCAAAGATTCCATCGTAGTCTCGTGGAATCACATCAGGCTGAGGGGGAATAAGTCGACCTTGGACATGTACCTCACTCATTCCAGGAAGAGTCGCCTTTCCTATCAGCGAAACATTGCACTTGAGTGGTACTTGATATTGACGACGGTCGACCAGTGGAATACTCATACCAGGCATAGTGAATGTCGTAGTAGATAGAGTGGCATCATGTTTGAACATGAAATCCCAACCAAGGACGAAAGGATGAGTTATGTTCCTTGCAACATTGAACATATGTCTGGTTGTTTTGTTACCAAGATGGATGGTGGGAGAGGTTGTGCCAATGATGTCAATGCCTTCTCTGGTTATCGTTGAAGCCAGAGTTGTCGACTTCTGTAGTATACTTCGCTGGCCTTCTGGGATGGAGTAGTAGAAATCCGCACTCATCAGTGATATAAATGAACCACTATCAATAAAAGCCAAAATATATGAGTTGTCAACGATTGCTGGAATATAAGGTGGCGGAGGTGAAGGAGACGAATGATCATTAACGGCCGAAGTAGATGGAGAATGAGATTTGTTTTCAGTTTGAGTCTGTTTGGTCAAGAGTGGTGAAGTTGATGAGTGACTCTCCTCACCAACTACCAGTAGTTTCCCTGGTCATCGAAACGAACCTTCCTGTGCTGTTCACCGTTCAACTGATGATAAGGGGTATCTCTTGTACCAGATGCGTGGCGGTCGTCAGAACGTGAAAACTGCCAGTTAGCTTGGTTTGAGTATCTTGACTGTTGTGGGCTAGCAGATCTACCATCATCATATGCATTACGCCTGGGTGGGGTTGACCCGCGAAGTGTGCGATGATGTGTAGGGCTCTGAGTGCGGTGGTGACGTAGGGGGCTGGGCGACCTGAAGCGTCGCTGATGTGGTTGGTATGGGCTAGGCGATCGAGATGGTTGGCGCCAATGATCATCTGAATATCGGCGATTTGATCGAGACGGGTGGTCATAAGGACTTGGTGATCTCGACGGTTGGAGACGACGATCAGAGAATTGAGGTCTAGGTGTAGAGTTGCGTTTCTCCAACTTGAGTTCTAGCTCATCTAAACGCTGTAAAACCTTCTCAAGCGTCGCCGAGGTGGCATCCCTCTTCGGAGAAGTTGACGCAATGGTAAAGTCTGTTGCCACTGATGGTTGCCCCAACCGATTCGCTCTTTCCACTCGCACCGCCACATCCAGCGCCTCGCTAAACGACGTCGCACCCATCTCGTGTATTCTTATCTGCAGGGGTTTGTCAATACCGGCGAGAAATCTGCGAAATTTCTCCCCATCCTTTCCTGCAGTGTCATAATTAGGGAAAGCTTCTTCCACTAGTGTCGTAATTGCTGCCGCAAAAACTTCCAAAACCTCATTCTGTTGCCGCTTCCGAGCATCGATACATGACTTGAACGTGGTCAAATAATTAGTATTCCCAAAAACAGCAGAAAGTTTCTTTCTAACCACACTGTAATCTTGTTGTTCTGTGCTCGGAATACTCTCCCAAACTGTGAATGCCGCACCCGCTAGTCTGGATGGGAGGATGAGATGCAGTTTTCTTTCTGTCTGGGGAAGAACTTCAACCGCTACTTCCAGCCTTCGTACCCACTGCCCAAAATTCCTACCGTCTTCTCCAGTGAAGACCTCAGGGAGGTCTAGACGAAATGTACTCATGATATCTAAAATCAGTAATACTTCAAAGTCAGTCTTGAATTGCAAGCATTAGTAAACCTGAAATTGCACGAACACATCTAATCCACTATGAAATGTGTTGAGTCCATACAGGTTTCACACTGAAAAGAAAATGGATCCAAATACACTGATTCACTCAGATATTTCACTAACTTCAGATGATGCATGCACGTAGAAGAATTCGCGAAGAAGGAAGAATTCTTCTGAAGCAGGATGAAAAATAACATTGGCAGGAGCACAGTAGAAACAGCGCCTTTCGAAAAGGGTGAACTAAATTACCTGAAGTAGGAAGCAAATTCACGAAGCAGGGCGTAACTGTATCAATCGAAGCAGGATGAAAAGATGACCAAAACCTTGACTATCAGCCGCCGCTGGATGAAGCTGCCTGAAGCTCTGGGGAAGAAGAGGCTAGAAAAACACCGCTGCCACCAATGTAGGGTTGCGGTTCTAACACTAATTCCTAGCACTCTTAACACAGAGGCAGCCCAGCAGACATGTTGTAGGATTGATAACTACTGGCCAACTGACCAGGTTTTAATGTAGCAAAGCATAACAGCATTCTATGTAGCATTCCACATACATTCCATGCAAAGTAGAAGAAACCAATAAATATTCATAATAGTCCCATACGAGTATAAATCAACATCACAAAGTATTCTTGAATATTCAAACATAAACAAAGGGTATATATTCAATATTCATAGTATATGTAAATTATACTATAAGCTTGACTGCATCAGGTGAACATTGAAACCAATGAGAGAGAGAGAGATAGACAGATGAAAGGATGGTGGATGAAAAGGGTGAATGTGAATGAGGGATGACCTATTAATATGAAAGGGATGAATCATGGATATGAAGGGGAGTTTCAGAAGTTCAAAATAAATCCCTACATTATCATACAATGATAAGAATAACTATTTGTTTTAAATTGAAAGTATTAGTATAACAATTTAATGATCAACAAAATGTCTATTTTATGATCAATTTAACCTGAAAATGAAATTGACACTTTTTTTAATAAAAAATAAATTATGTGCATTATAATGCTAATATCTCACCACAAACAAGTACGACATTAAGATTCCGTGATAATAAGTGCCAGCCACGTGGTCAGTGTGTAACAGTAATCCAATTTCAAACTTCTTCAGTGGACCAAACATATCATCCTAGGGTAATAAAGTCCAAAGCTCTTTGGAAGCGCAAAGAGATGTTATTTAATAACGTATTATGCGCTATACAAGAACAGAACTATTATTATTATTATTATCCTTAACCTGGACATAATAAGCATAATGACCAAAAAATCCCATCAGAACCTAAATTCCTAGAACCATAATCATATATCGTTAATTAAATAAATCCGAGAGTGGAATATTATGTTACAGGACAAAGCAATCCCATGTACTTTATTTATTTTGTTGGAAATGGAAATAAACGAAATGAAAAAAAAAAAACGAAATGAAGTGTGAGATCTTCCGTCGGAAATGTAAACTGAGCAAACCATAATAAAACAATAATAATTATAATCAAAAGTAATTACACATTTTGACGATGCAGCAACATTAAACACCAGTAGTGAAATGGCATGGATATTGGGACACTAATTTATCGGCCTCAAATCTCATTTCAATGGAAAGGATGTCCTGCTTTGGGTGAGAAAGTTTTGATAGAGTCCCTTTCTGCAAACAACAGTCATATCTTTTGCCGTAATCACAGAACATGATGGTGGAAGCTTTACTATTCAAGTTCAGGCGTGATCCTATATACAGTCGGGTAACATTTCTACTTTAAAAAAGCGACCACAAATGGGAGACGGTGCCCCAAAGGAGAATCAATAAACTACATGTATTTTCGTGTGTCTTTCCCCCTAAGAGGGATTTGGTACTAGTAGTATATACAATAATGTAACCTATAAATGTTTATTATAATTTTCAAATTTGCACTGAAATATACATGTATTTGTGAACTGTATTGTTATCGAATATAATTTTGATTTTTGTTATCCTTTGCGAAAACATAATTGAGGATGATTCTACATTGATTTGATTTGATTGATTTATCCCTTACAAAAATATCGTGTGGTATTCCTGTGGTATACCACACAGTTGTACCACAGGAAATACCATAGAAAATACCACATGAAAATACCACAGGAAAATACCACAGGAAAAATACCACAGGAAAATACCACAAAATAATCCTGTGGTTTTTTTGCCCATTACCACAGGACAATACCACACAGAAATTACCACACAGGAGTACCACACAGCAAAACCACACATCAATCAGTACCACACAAAATTACCACAGCAATACCACACATCAGTACCACACAGCAATACCACACATCATTACCACACAACAGTACCACATAGCAGCAATACCACACAGCATTACCACACAGCAGTACCACAGCAATACCACACAGCAATACCACAGCAATACCACACAGCAGTACCACACAATAGTACCACACAGCAATACCACAACAATACCACACAGCAGTACCACAGCAGTACCACACAGAAATACCACACAGCAGTACCACAGCAATACCACACAGCAGTACCACAGCAATACCACACAGCAATACCACACAGCAGTACCACAGCAATACCACACAGCAGTACCACAGCAATACCACACAGCAATACCACACAGCAGTACCACAGCAATACCACACAGCAGTACCACAGCAATACCACACAGCAGTACCACAGTAGTACCACACAGCAATACCACACATCAGTACCACAGCAATACCACACAGCAGTACCACAGTGATACCACACAGCAGTACCACAGCAATACCACACAGCAGTACCACAGCAGTACCACACAGCAATACCACAGCAGTACCACACAGCAGTACCACAGCAATACCACACAGCAGTACCACAGCAGTACCACACAGCAATACCACACAGCAGTACCACAGCAATACCACACAGCAGTACCACAGCAATACCACACAGCAGTACCACAGCAATACCACACAGCAGTACCACAGCAATACCACACAGCAGTACCACAGCAATACCACACAGCAGTACCACAGCAATACCACACAGCAGTACCACACAGTAGTACCACACTGCAATACCACACATCAGTACCACACAGAAATACCACACACATGTGGTATTGCTGTGGTACTGCACAGCATTGCCACATATCAGTAAGACAGCAGTCGCACTGCAATACCACAGCACTACCACATCAGAATACCACATATCAATACTACATTGTACACAGCAGTAAAACCATACATCGCAGGGTTTATGAAATGGTTCAGTCACCTTTTAATAAAAGAAAGACAAAATTGTTATAATCATTTGTTACAAAACGATACTGGACAATGGACCTTACACCACAAAACGACTAATAGGTCAAAAAAAGGATTGTGCTGATTTTCACATGACATTAAAGTAGAAGTCAATACCTTAAAATGGTGCATAATTTTTCAAATAAGTAAACCCTCTCAAAACGAGCACCCAAGATTTAGAACATTGCTGAAGCAGATTTAAAGTCAAAGTCAGGGAGAAAATGGGCCACTACAAAGAACAGCTTCTATTGAAATGCTGTAAAATGATCATTTTCATTTGATTAAAAAAAATATCATATTTACATACATGTACACATGATTTCCGAAGCTTAAAATTACGCAGAGGGTTTAAGATACCCTCATTAGGAAATACCAAAATCCTGAATCTCACATTTTGAACAAAATTAGACTATTTTAGCTAGGTTACATATAAAAGAATGTAACATATATAACTAAGTCATCCGATGGTAAAGAGGAAACTTACAAAAGATGACATTTTAACCAGGCAAGTGGAATCTTATTACTGGTAGGCCTACTCTTAATTACAAAGTAATTATAGCAAATACATATTTTCTTGAACACAAGTTAGTTTCAGCAGACAATGAAAGATTACACTAAGTGAATACATTTTAGCAAAATTTTTGGCATCAGCAAGTGAACGGATGAGTTAATAACTCGATATTTTCACATTTAATAGAAGAAGAAAAAATAGTAACATGAAAACAATCTTCTTCCCTCAGCTTTTGTTTGAAGAGTGCAATAAACAATGTCATTTAAAACTCGTGAAACTGGCAGATATATGTGAAGCAATATTGAACAGCTTAAAGATAAAGTATTGCATTGTGAAATAAACAGGATCAGGAAAGGTTGATCATCTAGCATATTTATTGGTGTGTACTGCAAGCTAGGTTCTGGATTCTGGAATCATCAGAATGATAAGAAATTTGACTAAGACTTTACAAGTCACAAGTTAAAAGCACTGTACACAGAAAGATGTTAATATGGGACTAAACAAACATATCTATTTTTGCTGATAAAATACTGGTAAAACTGGCAGATAAACGTGAACCATTATTGAACAGCTTAAAGATGACTGTAAAGGGTTACATCATACCAGTAGCAAGGCTATCTGGCAAGTTTCAATGAAATGTCATGACAAAAATAAATAGTCTAAAGAAGAATTCTTTAAAATTATGTACATGTACCGTTATAAATGAATACATGTGAAGGCAATTTTTAATAATTTTGTTTAAAGGCCATCTGTACTAGTTTTGCCAGAAGGGATTAGACCACACAGCGAGGTCAAATAACATAAGAAATAGAGGATCATGGGGGACCAACAAGCACCGATTAGGGAAGTTTTCTATAGGCCTATAGAGGGTACTAGTAGCTTCAAGTAGTGCAGTAAGGCTTTAGTGAACAAAAAACAAGTTAATCATCGAGCCGGTTCTCCTCACAATGCATTGCGCAACATTTGTTGTGACGTAGGGTCCTCACAACGCTGACAGAGACGTATACGTCACATCTGTGCGGCAAATTGAAATAACCGAAACAAAAATCGCTCTTAAAAATCACCTGATTGAAGTCGTTGAGATTTTCTTGGTAAAAAGCTGTGTATTGAAGATTAATTTCTCAGATTCTTGCTGAATGTCTGTTGGTCGGCATAACTGGCATAATAAAAAGCTTTCCAGTTTCCACTATAGGGATCCCATACAGATGAATTCTCACACTCTCACCCATGTCTTGCATAATTTCCTCGATGTGTGTTGGACAGTTTAGTCTAACAAATTAAGACTGCATGTTCAGTGGAAGACGAGGGTGCCAGTGCCACACAGTCCACGTTGATGACTTTCCCGCAGCCGAAGATGCGTGTACCCTGTAAAATAAATTAAAAATTCTATTATGCTCTCAAATTGAATCTAGCGAAAATTATGAGTTAAACGTGGCATACACTTCTACAAATGAAATTCATATAAAAACTACAACTACAACTGTAGTTGCAAATTCATGACATGAGATGCCCGAATGACTATATACTACATGTATGAATTATGATGACAGATGAGCCTGCCCTCCCCCACTCAGTGTTATTTAGGGTACGCGTATGCCTACGCGTATGCGTATCCCCCTATCTCCTGTGTGTAATGTCAATACGGGCCAGATTTTTTAAAGCACCCCCCCTATCTCTGGTGTGTAATATAAGTCAATACAGGCCAGACTTTGTTGCGTTAAAAGTACCCCTTCACCAGAGATTTTGGGAACACCATTGTGGTCCCTCCAACCCCGGCGTGAGGGGACCGGGCTTATTAGCTACTTTCCTACTATGATTACTGGACAGATCACTACATGAATGATGCATGCACATACACGTACATGTGCATGTCTGCACAACCATTTGAATGTGCGATTGTGATGGAGAAAAAAAAATCACAACACAATGTATGATTCTCTAACTTCTAAGAATCAACTTTGCCATTAATTTTTATTTAGTATTTAAATTGCGAAAAACATGTGACCCAACCCGCTCAGCCGCTGTTTGAATCGTTTTCATAAACGCAGTATTGTACAGTAGGGAATATAATCTAGTAAATCTACTGTCATCATCAATTGCGATCCGTTTGGATTTTTTCATGAACAAAATTTACAAAAAATCAAAAGTAAGATGAAGAATGAGATCTAGACTAGAGTAAAGGAGGGGTTTTTCGGCCACTTAAGACAAAATCCAATTTTTTTACTCTTTGCTTCCTATTTATTATCATTTCTTGTTCAAATCATGAAGCAAATACTAGATCTATTAAGTATTATTATTTAACCAAAAAAGAATCCCAGAAAAAAAATCATGAATTGCCATTACAATATTCATTTCCATTTTCGCTGTTTCGGAGGTAGTTATCGGCCCAGCGAGGCAGTATTCGGCCGCATGTACAAAGTCAATAGGAAGCAAGCAAGCGCTGTGCGTTTCCCTGCTGATCTATAGCACTAGCAGCTGGAGCAGGTATCCCACGCCGGAGCACGCCGTGCCGAAAAACTACCTCTGCGGTGATCGGAAATTGGAATCTGAATTAGTGTGTGTGCTTGTGTGTGCGTTGCGGTATCCAGCTAGCGGCTGCATTGATTTAATACATGCGATGAGATACTTTTAAGCTTGCGAATCACCAAAAAATCGGGCTCCAAATCTGAAAAATACTTGAAATACAGCTCATTTGATTTTATGGTACCCATCATATTCCTTACACTTACAGACACGCGTAAAATACTTGATTTTCAGATTCAGGTAGCGGGACCGCCGATTACATCGCTAAAATGTGATATTAAAGGATAAATTTTCCATTGCAAATGTGGTTCTTCAGTGACTCTGGCATGTGTGGGATATGTGATATGCTATAATGCAATGTACCATGTGTACCATGCATCCAACGGACCGGCTGAAAACCAGCAACACCAACGGACCGATTAGAATCTACCCCCTCCTTTACTCTACTTAATCAAATTTCCTAATTTTTTGCAGAAAGCAAACACAATTCTGTATTATGTGTTATCTTATTACTCACCTCCTGGAAATGATGATCTTTAAAGTAGCTCAAGCAGCTATAGCAGTCCAACACTCCAACTGGTGCAAAGCGAAGTTGATCGTTTTCTGCACACATGAGTGGCTGTGTGGGACTGTAGTGTAGATCTGGTTGGTGAAATTCAGTTTCGAGCTGGATCTCTCCTCAATTCTTGCTCTCGAATACTCTTAAAATTCTTCTTTGCTGGTGTAAATCTAATCCTTACCCCCTATACTCTTGATATTCTGGGTTTTAAAGGAAGACAAATCTGGCGAAACGGCAAATGACTGAAAAGCTGCTGTAGAATCTGCCGGTAATCTCTCAATCCGGTTTGAATTTGAAAATCAAGTGCATGTTCGCACTCTACCACTAGATGGCAGCAAACACACTAATAATTGTAAATTTATTTTGGGGGAAATTGTTACAATTCAATCTTATCGGGTCAGTTCAAGGTCATCAAAACAATGGAGTAGTTAGCAAATTCTTTTGCTAATAAGATACCCTTTTACTTGATTCAGATTAAAATAGACAGATACATCATTTAATTCAAAGATAAAATCAGAATTATCTTAATTAATTAAATGATCATTCAATCAAATTATGCTCCCATATTTCAAAGGGAAAGTCGAGTTCTGAGGGCATTTCTTTGAATCATCTTTGAACTAATTTGTATTTACACAAAAAGACATACTATCAATATCAATTTGTTGAATTTCTTTTAATACTACTGAATGTTTAAAAAAAAACATAATTTGATGGTGGGCAACCATCGAAACATTATTTCCTGGCTAATTTCCTGGGTTTTTAACAGTTTAGGTAGGCCCTAGATTGTTTTGAAGGGGTCTCTAAAAGAGTGTAATTTATGACCACCCCCTCCCCGCAAAACTACAGCTATCAATATCATGAAGAAGTATTAAAGAAATTGAAAGAAATTACACAAATATAAAATGGTAAGAGCTAGAAAAAATTAAATATTAGAGATGCCAGGAATATAGCTACAAAATGACGGAAGTAAGGAATAAATAACTAATTACAGAAGAATGATGGTACATCAATAAAGGAAATGGAAAGGAGCCAACAAAATGACAAACAAACTTAAAAGTAGTTGTTACATGCTGTTGTTTTGGGGTACTATAGGCGCGTATTTCATTCTTTTTTGATAATATTTATGCCTTTCATTTTTTTTTTTCTTTTTCGTTCACTGTTTGTAAATTTGCACTTTTCATAAATCTCAAGTTTTTTATGAAGTTGACAAACAAATGTTGGTAAATGATTTCTTAAAGTATATATATCAAATACAGCTAGTGGAAGAAAGCCCCCAAAGTATAAGAAATTAAAGGCAACTAGCAAAAATCTAATAAATTGTAGAGAAGTATTGATAATATATAAGGTAAATAGCCAGGAAATAATGAAAGATTAAAAACTAGTTCAAAAGTCCAGAAACATAAGTAAAAAATGGGTCAGAAAAATATAAGTCCAGAAACGTACCCCCAAAATAGGAAGAAAATGGGCAGTGAGAACAATCTAAATCCAGAAACATAATAAACAAAATAGGACGACATCTCAAAAGTCGAAGAGAATAGGGACAAAATAGCAAGAAATATGTAGAATCTATAGCTATCAAACTACTTATTCATATAGGTTAAGAAGAGTATACCATGGTATATACCGCAGATTGTACTACGGTATTACTGCAGTAGTACCGCAGTAGTACCATGGGTACCGGAGATTGTACTGCGAGTATACGGCAGTACAGTAGTAGTACTGTAGTAGTACCATGGGTACCGCAAATTGTGCAATAGTACTGGAGTAATAATGCAGTAGTACCGCAGTAATTAATACTGCAGTAATACCACAGGTACTACAAATACGTACTACAAATACCACATATGTACTACAGGTACTGCAGTAGTACTGCAGTAATACCACAGGTATACAAGTACCACACATGTACTACAGGTACTGCAGTACTACTGCAGTATTACTGCAAAAGTACCACAGTAGTACTGCAGTAATACCACAGGTACTACGAGTACCGCATATGTACTACAGATACTGCAGTACTACTGCGGTATTACTGCAGTAGTACCGCAGTAGTACTGCAGTAATACCACAGGTACTACAAGTACCACATATGTACTACAGGTACTGCAGTACTACTGCAGTATTACTGCAGTAGTACCGCAGTAGTACTGCAGTAATACCACAGGTACTACAAGTACCGCATATGTACTACAGATACTGCAGTACTACTGCGGTATTACTGCAGTAGTACCGCAGTAGTACTGCAGTAATACCACAGGTACTACAAGTACCACATATGTACTACAGGTACTGCAGTACTACTGCAGTATTACTGCAGTAATACCGCAGTACTTGCAGTACTTTTTTTACAAGGGGTGCCTTAAAAAAGTGAAAATCTGTAATTTCCTCCCATAGACTATGTACAGAATTAAATCTCGGGCCGAGATTTAATTCACAAATAAGCTGTTTTCTTAATTGTTTGAGATTTTTACCGGGAATTTGTGTTGGTTTCAGGGTTTTTAGGAACATAGACACCTACCTATATGCATTAAACATCGTAATTCCATGATTTTTTAAATCAGCTTCTCACGATGTTAAACAGTGGCTTTAATTATATGCATAAATTCCATTTTAATTATTCATATATAAATTAAGAAGTTTGGGAGTTGGAAACATGTCTTAATAATGTTGCAAACTTATTTCACACGTACTTTCTGAAGAAAAAAAATTTAAAATTTCTTTTTATTTCTTTTGTATTCTATTGTTTTTTGAATTTCTTATGTATTTCTTTGTTTTTCAACTTTTGTTTTTTATTGTTTTTTGTTGAATTGTTGAATAAGTATTGAATATCAGCAGGTATTACTGTAATATGAATTATTACAAAAGCTAACACTAACATTTTATAGCCCAAAATGGAATTTTAGCTTGAGTCATTTTCCATAGGTTTTGTACACAAATCCTGAAAATACTCACATTTTGAGCAGACATTCGATTACGTAATGTTGCGTAACTCGGGGACGGTACGTCCGATTTTTTCAAAAATAGTATCAAAAGTTGCGCAAGATGTGAAAGAAAAAAGTCCTGAAAACGCGGATGGCATTTTGTAATTACATGTATATACACAAAAAAAGTATAAGAAAAAAAAAAAAGAGAATTATGGGGCTGTAACATTGATGAATGAAATAATTTTGTTTTGTGGGATCCTTATTCATTCAAGCACATGTGATCACTGTGACTACCTTGATTCAACATTGGTAATCTATTCCTAACAATGTTGTACAATCCACTTCTGTTATAACAAGCACATGTGTTTGCAACAAGGTTTCATAACAGTGAGGCAATTCACATGATCCCAAATTCAAGCATGTGTGCATATGTCTATGTTTTTACTGTATCAATATAAAGTAATTGGCTTGAACCCAAGGACCCTGTTAAAACAGGAGTGGACTGTACATGTATACATCTAGGCCCTTTTATGTATGCAAAGTTATAGAGATAATAAGACATCTTTATAATATGGTTCTAGAACTGATAATCATATGCCAAATTTACTCTGCAAAAGATCTTATGTGTATGTGTTTCAAGAAGGGAAATATGTTTTAACAGAGAGTATTAAAAAATACTCATTTTATTGATATGGCTTGATGAACCTGTGTTTCATCATTGTGAAGGTAAAGAAATAAATATTAATTTTATATTGAAATATAAACTTGTGTGCCTTAGTAATGTTTTGGTTGTGTATATGTTCATATTACTGTTGTTTGTATGGGTGTATTTATACATTTCTGACAGCTTGAGGATGCACCTTGTCTATGTGTTCAGTATTATGAGATCTCATTATAAAGAGGCAATTTACTTGGTCCGAAAAACCTCGTTATAACCGGAATTGACTGTACCACTTATTCATGCTTTTAGTTACAATAGCATTACATATTTCTGCAGAACATACATGTATACAATACTCTCAATATACAACACAAGTGTACATATCTTTATACTCCATACATTTTATTTCAGGGTATTAGTACATTTACAAAAGGCTGTATCATCTACGATACTCTATATTTGTATATGCATGTACATTATCTTCGATAGCTTGGGAAATTATTATTTTACCACTTTCCTACTAAGTTCCCATGCAGTATGGTATAATAATTATATCCCAAGCTGTATATCTAAATCACTGTATGTCACAATGGGCCATATGCATAAAATAAGTAATTATGCTTTTACTAGGATTTGTCTTATACATATACTTTTGAATTCAACTAAATTCAATACTCATTTATTCCGTTTCCAAATCATTAGTAGATGAAATAAGCAATTACAATCATATAACGATAACACAAAAATATCACAGTATCATGATAAGAAACCATAATAATGATATTAACAATATCAAATTACATGTAGTACTTAATCTCATGTTAATGAAAATACAAGATTCCTGATATACATGTAACAAGGTAATTTCCATGGTCCCAAGAACCTCGATCGTTTTAACGAGTTATTTTTTCCTGTGGTATTTCCTATGGTATATCTTTACAACATGGGTACCACAGGCTACATCTCTGCAATATACCACAGAAATCCTGTGTAGGCTTTTCACCCCTGTGGTATTTTCTGTGCTACACTATCCTGTGTAGGCTTTTCACCCCTGTGGTATTTTCTGTGCTACACTACCATTTGTACCAGTACAATTACAGCAGTGCTGTATAGTATTTTTGTGGTATAATTTTTATCTGTGGTATTTCCTATGGTATTTTGAGTACCACAGTTAGGCTATACCTCTGCAGTACCACAGGAATCTGTGTGGGATTTTACCCCTTGTGGTATTTTCTGTGGTATTACACTGTACCATATAAGTACCACAGCACTGCTGTATGGTAGTTTTGTGGTATAATTGTTCTCTGTGGTATTTCCTATGGTATTTTAGTACCACATGAGTACCACAGGCCACACCTCTGCAGTACCACAGGAATCTATGTGGGGCTTTACCCCTTGTGGTATTTTCTGTGGTATTACAATATACCATAAAAGTACCACAGCACTGCTGTATGGTAGTTTTGTGGTATAATTTTTCTCTGTGGTATTTCCTATGGTATTTTTAGTACCACATGAGTACCACAGGCTACACCTCTGCAGACCACAGGAATCTGTGTGGGGTTTTAACCCTTGTGGTATTTTCTGTGGTATTACAATGTACCATACAAGTACCACAGCACTGCTGTGTGGTAGTTTTGTGGTATAATTTTTCTCTGTGGTATTTCCTATGGTATTTTTAGTACCACATGAGTACCACAGGCTACACCTCTGCAGTACCACAGGAATCTGTGTGGGGTTTTAACCCGTGTGGTATTTTCTGTGGTATTACAATGTACCATACAAGTACCACAGCACTGCTGTGTGGTATTTTGTGGTATAAATGTTCTCTGTGGTATTTCCTATGGTAATTTAGTACCACATGAGTACCACAGGCCACACCTCTGCAGTACCACAGGAATCTGTGTGGGGTTTTACCCCTTGTGGTATTTTCTGTGGTATTACAATATACCATAAAAGTACCACAGCACTGCTGTATGGTAGTTTTGTGGTATAATTTTTCTCTGTGGTATTTCCTATGGTATTTTTAGTACCACATGAGTACCACAGGCTACACCTCTGCAGTACCACAGGAATCTGTGTGGGGTTTTAACCCTTGTGGTATTTTCTGTGGTATTACAATGTACCATACAAGTACCACAGCACTGCTGTGTGGTAGTTTTGTGGTATAATTTTTCTCTGTGGTATTTCCTATGGTATTTTTAGTACCACATGAGTACCACAGGCTACACCTCTGCAGTACCACAGGAATCTGTGTGGGGTTTTAACCCTTGTGGTATTTTCTGTGGTATTACAATGTACCATACAAGTACCACAGCACTGCTGTGTGGTAGTTTTGTGGTATAATTTTTCTCTGTGGTATTTCCTATGGTATTTTTAGTACCACATGAGTACCACAGGCTACACCTCTGCAGTACCACAGGAATCTGTGTGGGGTTTTAACCCGTGTGGTATTTTCTGTGGTATTACAATGTACCATACAAGTACCACAGCACTGCTGTGTGGTATTTTGTGGTATAATTTTTTTCTGTGGTATTTCCTATGGTATTTTTAGTACCACATGAGTACCACAGGCTACACTTCTGCAGTACCACAGGACTTTGTGTGGTACTTCATTATCCCTGTGGTATTTTCTGTGGTATTATGCAGTACCACAGGAATACCACAGGAATACCACACGATATTTTTGTAAGGGATTCATCGAATTCACAATAAAACGTGATATATATATATATATATATATATATATATATATATATATACACAGAACATTAACAACATAATATAAATAAATATTTAAACAAACATAATATACAATGTAAAAAGAACAGAATAAGACATAATGAAGTCTGAAGGACACCCAGTTCAGTCAAGCCATAGAGACAAGACTGTTCTTCCATGGGGCTCAAATGTTTCGATTACAATCAATACATTTGAACTTGAATGTGAATTGGTATGTATTGTACATAGCATCGAAAGATGTTGCTATAGCTGAGAGAGCAAGGATTCTCTACATAGAATTTCCCAGATGTTGATTAACCTATAGGCAACCCTATTCCTGTAATTCAAACAAATATACACTTGCATAGTTTAAATGTCTACCCCAAAGCCAAGGCGGTTTATGACATTCAAGGGTATGTATGTAAGGGTCCAAGGACCTCACTTCAGGAGCGGCGGAGCGACTTCCAATGTGGAGGGGGGGGGGGCACCAATAAAAAGGGCATTTTCTGGGGGGAAAAGGGCACCTACAGGAAAATCTCAAAGCGAAAACACACAAGTTTTTAGACATTGGTATATACCCCTACATTGTGATTACATTATCAGGGACGATTTCAATATTTGTTTCTCTTTATACATCCTAAAATATATTGCTTATAAAGCATCATACTTTGCAGTTGGGTGCAGTTGGGTGTTATGGTCTTAATATTCATTTTTGAGCGAGATTTGTGAGGTCGCAGTGCGGAAAATTACATCTCAAAAAGAGGGGGGAAAACAATTCTGATTGGGGTATAAGCACATTCTCATAACGGAAGACTGAAAAGACCTTGGATAAGTAACATAATTATATCATCTATAAATGCGAGCATAGCTTTGGGGGAAATTGCTCTTAATCGCTTTAAATTACGGACACGTTTAATGATAAGAGGAAAGGGAGACACTTATCGAAAGGGATAATACACATTTATTAGAAGAAAAAAGGAGAACGTGTCAAAGTACAAAGGGTAATTATCAGAGGTGAAAACGGGGCACTTCTTACACCTGAAAAGAGGCACTCACCAGGGACGAAAAAGGGTAAACTAATATGAGAACAGGAAATGGACATTTGTCGACGGAAAAGGGGCACCCATCGGATTTTGACAAGGGCATTTAACAGAGGTGAAAAGGGGCACTGACCAGATTTTAATAGGGGAATTTATCGGAGGTGAAAGGGGGCTTTTATGAGAAGGTGGAAGTGGCTCTTATGAAAAAGAAAAAGAGGCACATGTTAAAATAAACGGGGCACTTATCAGAGATGAAAAGGGGTAATTATGAGAAGGGGAATGGGCACTTATAATAAGAATAAAGAGCACTTATTAGAAAGGAAAAGGGCCACGTGTCAAAATAAAAGGGGCAGTTATTAGAGGTGAAAAGGGGCATTCATCAGAGATGAAAAGAGCACTTATCAGGAGGGGAAGGGGCACTTTCTTTTTTTAAATGGGGGAACTTATCATAAGGGAAAGGGGCACTTATTAGAAAGGAAAATGGGCACACGTGAAAATAAAAGGAGCCCTTACCCGAGTTAAAACGGGGTAGTTATTCAAAGGGGAAGGGGCACTTCTTACAAAGGAAAAGGGCACTTGTCAAAGTAAAAGGGTTCACCTCTCAGATTTGAATAGGGCAATTATCAGAATGGAAAATGGACACTTATTGCAAAGGAAAGTGGAAACTTGTCGAAGGAAAAGGGGCACGTGTAAAAATAAAAGGGCGCCTATCAGAGTCGAAAAGGGAAAGGGGCTCTTTTACTAAGTAATATGGGCACTTGTCAAAGTAAAAGGGACTTTTTTTCTATGTAAAAAGGGGCACTTTTGGGAGTACTTGAAAAGTGACCCCCCCCCCCCCCCCCCCGAGAGCGCCGCCTCTGCCTCACTTTCTTGAAGTTCGTCTTCTCTCTTTGGGTTTATCTTTGTAGAGAACTGATGTAGTTAAATGGGGGTGTATTAACGTGCTCATCACCTGTCATGTTCTATAGACACAGGCCAGGTCACGGTGGAAAAGTCTTCATCCCTGGAGTAGTATGCTAATGGAGGCCTAATGTGTAGAAGAGTTCCCAACCTATGAACGTTATCATGAAAACTTTCGGTTAAAAAAAACCCCACTGTACTCTTCATATGAGACATTAGGGGTGGGGTCACGGGGGTGGTTGAAACCATTAATACGGGGCCTGCACATGACATCTCGGTCATTACGGGACGCAAAACCAGAAGGTTTTATTTAACAATGCAAAATCCGAGATTTTTTTCCGCCTCCCCATCACAGGCAACTCCCAATAAAAATAGTAATAAATAATAATGAAGTATGGCAAACGCTAGGGACTCAAACTTTATAGCCTTAGCTCAAGCGCGTACTAGCGTATTCACTCTAGCTTTTGTAGTTAATGCTACCATACTACCATGGATATATCACGGCCGGGAGCGTGGGCGGAATGTCATATCATATTTTTGTGTTATTGGGCGAGGGAGCGTACTTTCGGCGACTTTCTGGCGATCCACAAATTCGGCCAGAGATCGTTGGATATGTAACGCAGGCACATTGGAAATTTGATTACCGAATATACACTCCAAACAAATACAAACTAGCGATAGAGGGAGTTTGATTAATGCTCATCATATACTCTGACTATCGATATTATGTCCGGGAGATTGTTTCCATCACATATAGGCAAGCAGTTTAAATTTAAATAATGTATAACGGTCAAAGTATTGGGTTTTAATCCTTTCCACTTAATCCACTATCGTACACAAATAATATGAATCGATTTTTACTAATAGCTACCCCTCCCCCCCCCCCCCTCCACCCCCTCCCCCAAGAATATAAAATAAGGACATACAATACCCCTAAAAATGAATCTTTCACTGAACTGCAAACCTGCCCAAATGAAAGCATTATTTCTCATCATTGGTAACAAATAGAAACGAGATTAAAAAGAATGAACGCCATGGCGACCAGAAGTGCATTGAATGGTGCATGAGCTACATATAGTATCCATTCAGTGAGCCATGGCATGAACACCTGTATTAGTATAATTGTTGTAAACCGAATTTAATTCTATGATTAGGATAAGTAGGCGATCATAAACTGATGAATGCAGTGTTGTAAAAGCGCAAGCAAATAATAATGTAGGCACAGTGATGTGGATCAATTATTCACAAACAATTTCCGCCATTCGAGGCCAGTGTGCTTAAATGCAACAACAACAACGATATTAACAACAAAAGAATTAAAAAGTAGAAAAGCTTTGGTAACAAATAAAAAACGAGATGAGAAGGAATGAACGCCATGGCGACCAGAAGTGCAATGAATCGTTCACGACATACACATAATCATTATCCATTCAGTGAGCCATGGCATGAACACATTTATTTTTTTAATTGTTGCAAATCAAATTTAATTATATACAGTAGGCTTGCGGGTGCACCATGTGAGAGAGAGGGAGGATTGAGGAGTCCTAAAAAGGACTCTCGGTAATCTGTCTTGAGGGTGTGTAGTCCTGAAAAGGACTGTTGGTATAGTCTTGAAAAAGACTGTTGGTTATCTTTCTTAGCTTATAGCTCTAAGCAGAACTATAGCGCTTGGAGAAGATGAGTGGCGGGAGTGGCTTGACGTTTCGAACAGGTTGACTATCCGTCGTCAGGATAAGTAGGTGATCATAACCTGATGTGTGCAGTGCTGAGAAAGCGCAAGCAAATAATAATATAGGCACAGTGATGTGGATCAATTATTCACAAACAATTTCCGCCATTCGAGGTCAGTATGCTAAAATGCAACAACAACAAAGATTTTTAAAAGTAGAAAAAAAAATGGCCCCATAATTGACGACGTCACTATAATCATTAAAAAAGAAATTAACCTGACAATGATGAAGCTCGATTCAAGTGCAAGCTAATACTAACATCAAATATCACAGTTTTTTAATTCATGAATAGACATGCAATTGACCTGTAGTGAGAAAAAAGAAAGAATAAAATGTTCTCTAATAAGAGGAAGACCCACGAGAAGAAGAGAAAAGAAGAAGAAGACCAAGAGTATTAAAAGAGAGAAAAGTTTGAATGAAATAAGACAAGATAATGAATGATATAATTATAATCATAGATCATAGCGGATGGTGAAAACAGGGAGAAAGTCATTTCTAAAAACGAAATCAGTACGGCGTAGAACATATCCTTCGCGTTGATGTATGTATGTACTTATGTGTGTATGCATTATTCGGAGGTGGGGAGGGTGGGGGTGACACAACAGCCATCTCTTTTTGTCAACATTTGACGAAATTAGTTAGGCAAAAAAAAAAGATACTTATTTCTTGTATTTTGTATAAGTTTCTAACTATTGAAGTTAGTAAATTGGACAAAACAAATATGAAAATTATCAAATATCCTTTTTAGGCTAGTGACTGGTGATTCTTAACTCAAAATAAACTACTTGACAAGCAAAAGGTCTATTTATTACGAATTGGTTTTCCAAAGCCACCCATTTTCCCTCTTCCCATGCTGCGTCACTTTCCCTACTCTCAATTTCTTTAATTTGAATATCCAAGGAAGTGACATGGAAATGGGGATGCAAATTACGTATCCCGCTCTTGTCTGTTTATGGCATTCCCATAATGCATAGGCCTATTTGCATTCTTATTCCTGGAATGATATTTTGGAAGGGATTATTTTTACCTATAAATTGGTTTGTGGTGATGTAGCTTCTCGTCTTGGTTGTTATTTGCATTTTTTAGCTCTAAACTATTTACACAGTTTTACTGTCTAGATTGATCTGTCAAACACCACAGGCCTATAATGTAAACTGAAACGTAAACGGAATGCAGATTACCAGTGAGTCACTCAAACGGATGAAGCTACGCCCATTTATTTTATTGGTATCTCTATAATGAGCATCCACTTACACAGACTTGGTATAATTCAACACCTGTACATTCATTGGCTAATATCATTTATGCCACTGATGTCATGCTTCTTACTGCGCATGTATGAATTGTGTTTTTGCTTATTGTTGCTAAGGCTCAATATATTGATCTCTTCTTATTCCTGGAATGATATTTCGGTAGGGATTATCATTGCCTACAAATTGGTTTATGATGATGTAGCTTCTCGTCTTGGTTGTCTGCTTGCCTGGTACAAGAGAGAATGAAATCCATCAAGCGTACCCCGACAGATAATTATGTATCACTTATTCATTATCGATTTCAATATATTTAGCCAGGGTGGCCCATTTAGCAATAAGCTGGTCTTCCGAGGAAGCCCTGGGGAAAATGGTGACAACATCATACCTGTAAAATATGAAATAAGTACTCATAAAAGTGTACAATTAAATTTGATATATGGCATAGATGAACATATATTTCAAACAATAATAAAAATGACAAAAAAATTGTGTGTCGTGTCTATAAATAACTCACTGCTATCGAGAACAATAATCATTAAATCGTATACAAAACAGTTTTGTGAATTAAAGGTATATATTACAAACTTTGGGATTTAATAATAAGATGTTTTAATTTCCATATCTTGTGTTAAAAGGATTGGAATTGTCAGCACACTCAAACATTATGAAACGTTTGTACATAAAAGCAGATTTAATTAGGTCATACGATCGTTGAATGGGAGCCATTTCATGTTATTACATTTTTCTTTTGAGGGCGTATAGAAGTTACATGTGAATAGGATTATTCTAGGTTTGATGATGCGTCCAGTGTTCACATGAAAACGCAGCCTCCAACTTCCATAACTATAATCGGGGCTCGATTTGACAAATCATAGGTACATTATTTTTTAGGGTGTCTTCATCAACATAAGGTCTGACCCTTCTTAACCAAATTAT
>JAVYIG010011053.1:0-63798 GCA_035222895.1 Strongylocentrotus droebachiensis
GTGTGGTAAATAATACTTTAAAAAATAAAATATTCGGGGCCATGTGCCGACCCCCCCCCCCCTTTTTTTTTAAACCGGCGGCCAAAATACATTCGAAAATAAAGCTCGTTAGAATTCTAACGAGCTTTATTTTCGAATTTTGAAAAAGAGACCCTCACTTAATGAATAGCGGTACTTATGAGTAGTGACCCCGATTTCGTATCATGAATAGCGGTCCTTCTGAGGAATGACCCTCAATGTGATTATGAATAGCGACCCCGGCCGGTAGCGACCCTCATCTCACGTTCAGGGGCGTCGCTAGACCTTTTTCAGTGGGGGGGTGTAGAGGCCAACGATTTTCGACAAAACTAGCCACCAATTACCGACAAAATTAAATGTCCAATATCTACAAATTCAACCCTATAAACCTGGGGCCGAAGGCCGAAGGCTAAATTGTTTTTCCTATGGACTATCTATAGTACTTGCATATGCGCAAAATGGTCATTTTCCTCGACGACATAAATATACGAATTATTTCTTCAATTTTAGTCAGCATCATAGCTATATATTTTAATGCAGGCGCGGAGCTAGGATCTTATTTTAGGGAGGGGGCGGTAGTGAGCAGGAGAATCACTTAAAAGCGCGCTCATTAGGGGGGTGTGGGTGATGGGCCTCCCGCGCGAAGCGCGGAAGCTTAGACGTTTCCTTAAATTATTAGGAAAAGAAGACGATTAATTGTACCGTTTTCGACTGGTAATCCTTGGCTGAATGAAGTTCCCCCCACCCCTCCCGCGCGAAGCGCGAAAGCTTTGACGTTTCATTAAATTATTATAAAAAAGAAGACGATTTGCTGTATCGTTCTCGACTGTTTATCCTTTTCTGAATTCAGTTTCATTAAATTATGAGAAAAAGCAGACGATTCGGTGTACTGTTCTCGAATCTTAATCCTTATCTGAATGAAGCTTCCCCCTCCCGCGCGAAGCGCCGAAATTTTGACGTTTCATTAAATTATTAGAGAAAGAAGACGATTCGTCGTACCGTTTTCGACCCTTAATAAGCCCTATTCATCTTAATTCAGTTTCCCCCTCTCGCGCGAAACGCGAAAGCTTTGACGTTTCCTCATATTATTAGAGAAAGAACACGATTCGTTGTACCGTTTTCGACTCTAAATAAGCCCTATTAATTTTGTCTGAATTCATTTTCACCCTCTCGCGCGAAGCGCGGAAGCTTTGACGTTTCCTTAAATTATTAGAGAAAGAATACGATTCATTGTACCGCTTTCGACTCTTAATAAGCCCTATTAATTTTTTCTGAATTCAGTTTCCCCCTCTCGCGCGAAGCGCGGAAGCTTTGACGTTTCCTTGAATTATTAGAGAAAGAATACGATTCGTTGTACCGTTCTCGACTCGTCTAAATGATGTTTTCCCCTTCCGCGCGAAGCGCGGAATTTTTTAGCGTTTTATCACAATATAGAGAAAGGAAGACGATTCATCGTACCGTTTTGGAATCTTGTTAAGCCCTATTCATCTGAATTCAGTTTCCCCCTCTCGCGCGAACCGCGAAAGCTTTGACGTTTCCTCAAATTATTAGAGAGGAATACGATTCGTTGTACCGTTATCGCCTCTAAATAAGCCCTATTAATTTTGTCTGAATTCAGTTTCCCCCTCTCGCGCGAAGCGCGGAAGCTTTGACGTTTCTTAAAATTATTAGAGAAAGAAGACGATTCATCGTACCGTTATCGACTCTTATTAAGCCCTATTCATCTGAATTCAGTCTCCCCTCTCGCGCGGAGCGCGAATACTTTGACGTTTCCTCAAATTATTAGAGAAAGAATACGATACTTTGTACCGTTATTGACTCTAAATAAGCCCTATTAATTTTGTGTAAATTCAGTTTCCCTTTATCGCGCGAAGCGCGGAAGCTTTGACGTTTCCTTACATTATTAGAGAAAGAAGACGATTCGTCGTACCGTTCTCAACTCGTCTAAATAAAGTTTTCCTCTTCCGCGCAAAGCGCGAATTTTTGGCGTTTTATCACAATATAGAGAAAGGAAGACGATTTCTCGTAACGTTTTCGAATCTTATTAAGTCCTATTCATCTGAATTCAGTTTTCCCCTCTCGCGCGAAGCGCGAAAGCTTTGACGTTTCCTCAAAATATTAGAGAAAGCCGGAACGGCGATTCGTTGTACTTTTTTCGAGTTTTAATAAGCCCTATTTTTCTGAATACAGTTTCCCACTCTCGCGCGAAGCGCGGAAGCTTTGTCGTTTCCTTAAATTATTAGAGAAAGAAGACGATTCGTTGTATTGTTCTCGACTCGTCTAAATGAAGTTCCCGCGGAATTTGTTGTGTTTCATCACAATTTTAAGAAAGGAAGACGATTCATCTTAACGTCGTTGACTCTTAAACCTTGTTTGAATTTAGTTTCCCGAAAATTTTAAACCTCTGATTTCTTTAGCTGATATTATAGGAAAGTGAAACTGTAGTCACTCTCGAAGTCGTCACAGCAGATAAGAAGTAACAGTTCGTAGGGAAAAAAACTTGTCGGCCGACCGACAATATACATCTTACCGACTTTAAACTTCTGCATTTATAAGAACACGAGGAACGAGCAAGAATACCGACACAGCTGACCCGACACAGCAACATATTTACCTGTGTCTTTCTTGCTCCCTCGACGAGACGACTCCACCAACAACCCCCTTCTCTCTTTTACTCCACTGCTCCTCTCTCAGATATACCTCCCCTCTCACTCCTCTCTTTCATTCCCCGTTTCTTTTGTTTCCCTTTCACTCTTTTTTCTTCTTTTTTCCTTTTCTTTCTTTTCCTTTCTTTCCTCTCCTCCCTTTTTTTCTTTTTTCTCTTTCTTTCTTCTCTTTTCTTTCTTTTCTTTTCCTTTCTTTCCTTTCTTTTCCTTTCTTTTCTTTTCTTTTCCTTTTCTTTTTTCTTTTCTTTCCCTTTCCCCTCTTTTTTTCCTCTTTTTTTTCCCTCTCTTTTTTTCCCTCCCCCTTTTCTCTTTTTCCCGACGGCAGCGCAATTTTACCGACAATATCCTGACAGGTGGGGGGGTGTCGCACCCCCCACACCCCCCCCTTTGGCGACGCCCCTGCTCACGTTATGAATAGCGGTCCTTATGAGTAGTGACCCCGATTTCGTATCATGAATAGCGGTCCTTCTGAGTAATGACCCTCAATGTGATTATGAATAGCGGTCCTTCTGAGTAATGACCCTCAATGTGATTATGAATAGCGGTCCTTCTGAGTAATGACCCTCAATGTGATTATGAATAGCGACCCCCGGTAGCGACCCTCTGGTAGCGACCCTTATCTCACGTTATGAATAGCGGTCCTTATAGTAGGAGACCAGCCTGTAGGTCCGTGACCAATCTCTGGGAACAAAGGTTTGTAAGGCCGGTATCATTTCAAGCTCTGCTTACGATATCGGTCTTCTGCATTCTCCCCCTTTTCTTTCTTTTCAAATACGATTAATTGTACTATTGATTATTTACATGTATATTTATTTATTTATATGAATTACTACTTGTATTACTTATCATTATATTGCTAAAATGTATTCATTGTTATTTTGTTATTGTTTATGGAAAATGCAGAAATAAAAAACTTGAAACTGAAACTGAAAGTGTTTTTGTGCTCCCTGATGAATACCGAACAATTTTGACCTTGGGCTGCCCCCTTGAAAATCCCAGGCATTTTCGTGAGGGGTCAACAAAGGTCACACAGGGATAGAAATTCAAATAGTTCTAATCGTGTCAATATGCATATCAATTTACTCGTCTGGTCATGAGGATTCCAAAAATGTATAGTTGGCTACACCTCCGACCTTAAATGAGGGCGCTATGGTAAAAAACGTTGAAAGGTCAACACACTTTTGACTGGTGGTCAAATTCACCAACACATTGAACCTTATTAAATTGCATATCAAATTACTCGTCTGGTCATAAGGATTCCAAAAATGTATAGGATGTTATACCTCAGACCTTAAATGAGGGCGCTATGGTCAAAAAGGTAGACGAGTAATTTGATATGCATATTGACACGATTAGAACTATTTGAATTTCTATCCCTGTGTGACCTTTGTTGACCCCTCACGAAAATGCCTGGGATTTTCAAGGGGGCAGCCCAAGTCAAAATTGTTCGGTATTCATCAGGGAGCACAAAACACTTTCAAACCTTTGTTCCCAGAGATTGGTCACGGGGACCTACAGGCTGATCTCCTACTATTATGAATAGCGAGCAGACCCCGCAGACCCCGTGGGAATCCCCCTATCATGGAATCAGAGTAGCAGTTGTAATAACGTGCGGCACGTAATAACACCCCAATGCAAAGCCCCAACAGTTGCGGGCGGGCGCTCCGGATCGAACGAATCGGGAGCTAGCTAGCGCGCAGCACTGGAGATCGAGAGACGACAACATTGCAATGCCTCAATTTACCAAGGTAGCTGAGCTGAGACTTGTAGCTCTCCTCTCGTGTTATGTTGATCAGATACGGTACCAAAAACAGCCTGAAGACTAAATTTTGATCATTTTGACAAATTCTTTACGGTGAGTAATGTACCGTAAGACAGTTTTTATGCGTGCCATGTCAGATGTCTTTCTTGTTTCGTGTTGTGTTTACCGTATTAAACGGCGAGGGAAGCGCTCGAAGCCCGCCCGGTCCGTCGGCGGGAAGACTGTTAACAAATACCCCTTGTGTTGTGAAGGACGCTATTTGCCTGCCCGAGCCGAGCATTATGTTCATTCATGGCGACTAATACTATAGACTAGGCCTTTTTAACAGTCGGATGGTTTCTCTTTTGTATTAAAAAAAAAAATGTAGGTCTAGACAAGAAAGTTTTATGTTATTGAATTCGATGTGTATCCCCCCATAAAGTTAAACACAAAGCGTGATGGGTTCATCATGAATTATGGGAAAAAATTATTTGTCATTTTAATATGGACAGAGGTTGAACTGTCCATGACAAGTTGAAATTAAATCCAGATTTAAGGATTCCCTTTTTTTTTTACATTGTGAAGTTGAAGGGTGGCATAGTCTATATAAAGGGTTGTTTATGATGGTTTATATAATTTTTCTAATGTACCAATGTACCAAGTGATATGACCAGGATATTACAAAGTTTTGGTATGGGGTCATGAATTTGGTTCAAATTAACATATTGGAAGCATATGCGTTCCTACAATATTCATTGATCGTTGTCGCGGTTAAAATCGAGTCTAAGTTATGAAATTATAAATAATAAACTCTTTATGTTGTATAGCTCCCTCTCAAGGTCAAGATATTAATTTAGCTATGAAACAATGTTTCTTGACTAAGACCGACCGATAAGCTAATCCCGTTTGGAAATTATATATCACAACTACATATTCTGAGATTTTCATGGTCGCAGCTACCATTGCACGGCCATAGGCGTTATTTGAAATTTATCAAAATTTACCGGGAGCACCGGTAAATTGTTATATTAAATTTTTCTCAAAAACAAAAGTGTTATAGGGGCTAATTTTTGTATTGCTTATAATACATCCACAGGGGCATCCAAATATATCAAAATTGTAAAGATTCACTACCCAACCAATTTTCAAAATTTCCCAAAACTTTGTATTACCTTTAAGATGATGAATAGTTTTATAAATTGAAACCAGGATGATGATTGTGATAACATGGACCTACAGGACATGATGATAATAATGATTAATAATAATGATAATAATAATGATTATGATAATGATAATGATAATGATAATGATAATGAAAATGATAATGATAATAGTGATAATAATAATAATGAAAATGATAATAATAATAATAATATTAATAATCATAATAGTGTAAATAATGATGGTAATACTAATATAGCATAATAACAATAATAATAGTACATGAAGTAGTTATAATAATCAGAATAATGATAGTAATAATAGAATAACAATATTGATAATAATGACAATCATCAATTAATGAGACAAGTGTCTCTCTAAGTTCCTCGGTCTTGAGCAGGGGCGGCGATTTCTTTTCATGACCAGGGGTGGGGGGAGGGGGGGGGGGGGGGGGGGGGAGGGGGGTGATGAAATGTGAGACTTTAAACAATATTTACTTGATTTTTGCATTTGTATTTGTCTAAATGCTGCACTCTTGGGCCCACCAGAGCCTAAACATGTGCTGCAGTCTTTAGTCAGTATTTGCTATACATTTTTTTTTTTTTTGGGGGGGGGGGGGGGGGGGGGCACTTTTTCCAATTTTCCAGGGGGGGGGGTTACATGTCCCCTCGTACCCCCCGGATCACCACCCCTGGTCTCGAGCCATCCGTTTCCTGTTGCTCCACACTCTGAGATTAAAGTATCTAGAAAGCCTTTACGAGGACTTCCCCTCATTTTCTTTCCATGTAGACGACCTTCTATGACTCTGAACATCAAGGTGATCAAGCCATCATCATGCCGCATTATTTCTTCTGTCTCACTCTGATAGTTTGAAGCAGCACCCGCTTTTCTTGACAATAATGATAATGATAATAATAGTTATTATCATTATTATTAATTAGTTGGTCTTATAGAGCACCTGTCATATCCACACTCTGATTGATATTTAAACTGTAAAACAGGGTCTTGGAAGTCCTTATCTAAAACACTAATTTTAAAAGGGGAGAGGCATCTCATGCATAAAGGTATTTGTCACATCCTGACCTATAATCACAGGTTAAATGAATGAGAAATCACTCCAGTTCTAGAATCACATTCACTGGTTTATTACTCCATACTTGTTGTTGTGCGCACGCTTACATCACGCACATGCGATCTGACCCAGCAGTCAACTGGTTCATTTGCATATATAATAATACGATGCATATTCATGACAGTATTGTCTGTTTCAGAGTGGGTTGGATGGTTTGGCCGGGGTAGGGGGGGGGGGGGGGGGTGGAGAGTCCAGTCTCAGCAGAAAACTGAACAAGGACGTCAATGAAAGATTTACACAAATGTGATCCTATTGGATTAGGAAGTTATGAAATGTTGAAATTAACAAGAATTGCTCTTTTGCAGCTACATGTACATGTATATGATTGCCCAAGTTGCAAACAGCTCTCTCCTCAGTTTGTGTTGAAACTTGAAAGTTTCATATATTTCTATTTTTGAATCCAAAGAAGTACTCATATTATACCTGTGCCCTACATAAATCCATGGCCACACTATCCTGAATATGACATAGATTTATTTCTTCATCAATGCACTAATCAGGATTCAGGAAGAAGACTTTAAAAAATTATCATTCTTGCCATTTCTTGGTCTAAAATATTCAGAAAGAGGATATTTTAAATATGATTGAATGTAGCTTAGCAACAGATATTGGTGTGTAATATCATGGACCTACTAAGAACTTAGAAGTACATATGTAGGTCCATGGTATTAAAAACCAATTCATTTTAACGAAAGACGGTAGGCCTATAACAAATCCCCAGCTGTCACTCATCTCTGTAGGATCAACCTACATGTACGTGTAGTCAGGGCAGGCATGTAGGCTTTTCTAGCAGAGACATCTGAAAAACTGGGATGAAATATGTTGATTTGCCAGATGTGGTCATTTATAGGCTGATACATCTTGCTATTTATAGGGTCCAAAAGAGGGGAGTTCTACCACAGTGACCACACATCTTGACCACACACAATAGTAGAAGATCCATATGACATCATTAAAAGGCATATGTTTTTTTTTTATTCATTGTTAGATTTTTTAAAAGCTTTTACAATGCTTACTGCTGCCACCCAAGAGTACTTTCTATGAATTCTCCTTTTAGTACATGTTTACCTCCCAATTTTCCTTCCTATGAATTTTCACACTTGGGGTCTGAGAAGGGATTAAATGTTTATAGATTTTTGCATGAATAGGGTCGCACTGTCCAGGTGAATGCCTTATTGTAAACAAACAAATGAGGCATTCAACGACTGCAATCTAAAATTTCAAATAATCAACACGTTGTACCTTTAGGCCTGTTATATTTATTGCTCTCTTTCTCTTCTCTACAGATACATGATAAGACCCTGTTACTATCAGCATGGGACCCTTCTTACATTCACTTAATGTATAGTAAGCATGGAATAAACTTCATAATGTCAATGAACATCGATCATCAATAATTGGAAGTAGGACAAGAGCTCCTGGATCAGGCAACCGGTAACATCTACATTGTAAATATGGCTATACTCGCCATGACAGGACAATATGTAATGCATCTCCTTCGTCATCGTGTGCGTGATCTTGTCTTCCTCATCATCGCCATTCTTCTCTTGTGTCTTTACCTCTCATGTCAAAATACAAACATTGGGAGCAGAGAAAGACTTCAAGGGAAGGGGGGTAATATTGCTGTGAAAACTGGCTTCAAGATTGATGGAGATGGATATGAGAGCTTTATTGCTGGTAATGGGAGAGGAAATGGAAAAGGCGGTGGACACAGATTTGAAGGATACAGGAATATATTAGAAGGGATGGATTCGCTAGATAGAGATGGTGTTTTGGATACCAAGGAAGAGGAAGAGAAAACATTGGGAGAAGATACAGGAGGAGAAGAAGTGCTAGAAAAGAAGAGCCCTTTGCTAATACATCTGCAGAAGGTAAGTTTTGTTTCACATCAATTTCATCTGGACATGCTCCACATTATTTAAGTTGACCTGTGCAATTCTGTGAATTCTCAATCCCCCACTTTGTTGTAAACAGTTCATCTTCACTTTTCTAATGTTTTGAGAATATTGTCTCTACCGTATCTTATTAAACTTCAATGAATTAGTAACCATGTTGTGAAATTACTGTCTACAATAATGTCATGTACAACCTTACGTTGAAAATAGACTTATGTTTGTTTAACCCATGATGTACATGTACATGTACACTGAGATGGTCTGTTTGATCCGTTGTGTATTCTTCTTGACTCCACGAGAAGTAGACTTCAAAATTCTTGCAAGATGTTCTATGACCCTACATGACCTTTGTAATGACTCATTGCTGATGGACCATGGTGAAAGAAATTGCTCCAGGCTCAATCCAAACCAGTCCCTTGCTCACTAATAATCATAGCACACATGTCAGGTGTTGTTCTTAAAAGTTCTTGTGTATTGGTTGTGTGGCACCTCCTTTGGTCCAGCAGGTCACCATGAAGCAATTATTTGATCAGAGTGCAGACTTGTCTTGTCTCAGTCTCAAATGATCCATCTCCTTTCTTCACACATATCACAGCTACTAACTACATGTAGTTTTGTTCATTAATACCCAGATTACAGCAAGCAACAAAATGCTACCCATAATATATTTTGAGATATATCCCAAGGGAAAAGGCGCTTAGAAAGAATTTATGAAATTTGTGTACACACAACAGGAGAGTTGACCATGGATACATCATACATGTACATCAAAATTCAGTGACCAGATTTGGGAGTTGCATAGAGTTAATGAACTCATATTTCAAACACTTAAAACTTTCTTATCATTGGTCCAACTTATTTCAAACTTTCGCCACTCTGTTTCTCTTATTTTTCTGCTTTTTATATATATCATGAACTTATTGCAAGGGTTGGATTGGCCTTTACGCTCTTAGCTTTGTAGTTACACCCATCTGATGGATGCCTGTAACTTGATATGAAATTGTCCAAATTGAAGAAATATTTTAAAGATTTATCTCCTGAATTTACTCAACATGTTATTGTAGAGTACACCTTGCATGTTTGCCAGCTGCTTCTTATTTGCAATGTCCCTGAAGAGCTCAGTCAGTTGATAGGGGTAATAGATAGATTTCTTAAAGGGTTTTGTTCCAGAGTCATTAATCAATAAAAGCTATTTCAAATGGCCCAGAACTTGAATTCTGTAGCAGTTACAGTGTACTACTTAATGATTTTGCTGTGAATGACTGTTGCATACAGTATGTAGATAAGCTGAATGTATTTTTAATGAGCATTATTTATCTGGCCCTAGTGTATATGGCCACAGAAAGTGATCTGCCTTGAATGTCACCATTTGAAAGATGCAAAATGGATTTGTACCACTGGGTCGATAGGTGGGAAGACCAGACAGCTGTTAGCTCTCTGAACATAAAAGATTTTTATGTTAGTCAAATAAAGGGATGAGCATTGGGCTACAGGTCTCATGTTGACCATGTACATGTACAAAGCATTATTGTCTTTTCTATGTGTTGGAATTAAAAAGTTATAATTGTTTTCTTTCAGCTTGAAGATGAGATAGACTTGAGGTTTCAAGATGCAGCCAAGGTTGCTATGGTAAGAGGAGAAGATGATGTTATTAGAAGAGATCTTCCTTTCTACAAACAAGCCTTAGAGAAGAAGGGTTTCAAGGTCATAGTTCAAAGAGATGAAGCAGTCAACAACGTCCTTGGAGAGGTGCAAACACAAGGTAAGATTCATAACAATTGGTCTGTCTTCACTAGCTCGAGATTGCCAAATATCCAGCTATTTGAACTATCCCGATCGCAAACTATCCAGCTAATTTGCGTCTTCATCAGACCGAAGTAGCAATTAGCGGGATATTTGTCAGATTTTGTCATCCCAAGATATCTTGGGATAGTTTGCAAAATATCCAGCTATTTGTCCGGTGCATCTTCACCAGACTGAGGACTCGCACTATGCTCTAACGCTGAGCAAAATATCTCGAACTAATTTCTCAAGGTCGAGTTTCAAGTTTCGAAGGTCGAATCTCGAGCTGATGAAGACGCGATTTGTAACTTCAGGATTATTTCCCAAATCAGAAATAGCGGGCTATTTGGAAATCTCGAGATGATGAAGACGCGCCTATTGATACTAGGCCTATTTACACTGCTCAAAAACCCTTTTGAAAAAACGTAGGGTTTTTTACTACCATTTACACTACTTGAAAGACCCATAAAAAACTGTTGGTATTTGCTAGTTCTGTTTGTTTGGTGAGTAGTAATAATGATAATGATGAAACAAATGATGATGATGATGATGATTGATATTAATAATAAGAAGGATAATAATCGTTTATTTATTTAAAAATATACATTGCAACCTGGGGGTTGAATTTTACAATATTTTTACATAAGTGTTTACATGAAGAAAAATATACACTTGATAAATCGTTAGAATATATGAGTAAACAATCTTTATGTACTTGTAAATTATTTATGAGTGTAATACAAACATGTGAGTCTACCATTAAATGAGTACCAGATGTAACAAGCAATTCTAAACTGCTGCAATGAACAAAGGATTTGATTATTTGAAAACTGGATTTAATTTGTTTTAATTAACTTCTTGGGATGAGGCAAATTTGGGATTAGATGGCATTGACATTAATTAAGATGGCAATATACCAATACAAAAATGGTTCAGTTAGAATACATAGTATTAGTTAGGTCTAAGTATTGTAGACATATTCAGTGTGTATGTGTACAATACAGTATCAACAATTAAACCAGTCAGTATACAGGTTCTTTCTATATAGTAAACTTTTTTTAATTGGACCCCCTGATTCTGCATGGGGTCACAGAGAGGAAAAAAGTGAAAATGAAAGATACATGTTCTCACGGAACCATGATAGTATTTTGCATACCTCCAAGTTTAAACATTGATTTAATAACATAACAAGGGCTCACACTGGACTGAGACAAAGAGTATTCAAAGTAATATACTACAAGCTGGGCAAGCAGTCACTTTAACTAGAAGCTGGAGTAACATTGAAGTTCAATTACTTCTGCATAGCACATAACTTTGAATGAGTACCTCTTGTGCCTGCAACTCATACATATAGTTATTGCACTAATCATAACTCTATAACTTCAAGTAAACTTCAATTTCATAAACATGAGTGCATACAAGATTGCAAGATAATCTCAAAAACCATCACCTAAAAGACCCTGGTTGAAGTATACAGACTGTCGTATGAACCTAACTAATACCTGGTTGTACATGTATATGAAGTTGTTTTGTGGTCTGCGTAATGAAGTAAGATCATGCTGCTTTGACCTCACAACTGATAGGGGGAGAGAGGGGGGGGGGGGGGAGAAAAAGAATCCAAACTCTCTAAATTAAGGTGGCCTCCAAAAACATATTTCTCAGTATTAGAATCTTCACAATAAATGAACCAAACATCTGTTTGCCAAAATTTAAATTGTGAAGAAGCTGTAGTGTTAGATTCTTTCTAAAATGAGTCTTTAATTTAATAAATATCAATTAGAAGCATAGTGAACAAGAACATTTCGGCCTACATAGGCCTATTATAATGATATGTATCTTAAACATTTATTTGTTCATGTTTATCAACTACTTACTGTTGAATACTGGTATATATACTTATGATATACTTGCAGAAATCATATATTTATGATTACTTATAAACAAAACATGCATGTGAAACCAATGGCAATGTTCAAGCTTTATTACATGCCTGCCCCCCCCCCCCCCCCCACTCCGGGAACGGAGGGACCGCATGTGTGTTCCCAAAATCTCCGGCTCGTAACAAAAGAAAAAGGTTTACCCGTATTGACTTTACACGCCAGACTTATGAAGGGGGGGGGGGGGGGGGGGGTGCTGGAACACGCATATGTGTACCCTAAATAACACTGAGTGGGGGGGGGGGGCGGGATTACATGTCAGTTTGTCATCAGTATAAGTAAGACCAGTTAGACTCATCTTCTTTTTTTTGCTGAAAGAAATCACACCTTTCAAATTTACTTGTAATTCACAGTAATTTACAGGCTGTTCGTTAAACCCTTTTTGATCTGTTTTATATATTTCAATCAAGTCAACTTGTTTAGATCAGTGGCGGATCCAGGGGGGGGCCGAAACGGCCGCGGCCCCCCCTATTGGCGGCGCAAAAAAAAGGAAAAAAAAGAGGAAGAAAAGAAGAGAAAAAAAAGAAAGGAGAAGAGAGGAAAAAAAGGAGAAGAGAAAAGAAAGGAAAAGAGAAAAGAAAAGAGAAGAGAAAAGAAAGAAGAGAAAAGAAACAGAGAGAAAGAGAGAGAGAGAGAAAATGAGAAAAAAAAACGAAGAAACCCCCCCCCCCCCCCCCCCCCCAATTTGTGTTCCCAAAATCTCCGAAAAAGGGTTACTTTTCACGCAACAAAGTCCGGCCCGTAATACACAAAAATCCGGCCCGTACTGACTTTACACACCGGAGATAGAGGGGTGCTTTCAAAGAGAGGGAACATAAATGCTCATACCCTAGATAACATGGAGTGGGTGGGGGGGGGGGGGGAGAGAAAAGTCGGGTGAGAAAGGGGAAAGACAAGGAAATGGCGCTAAGTGACAGTAACGACGAATAAGGGGAAAACTGTTATCGGGAGATTTGGGGTCATTCCAGTAGGCTTGGCAAACGTCATTGAATAGAGGGGGCCGGGCCGGCCGTATAAAATCTCGAGCCGCGGATTCAAAGTAAAACGTTAAAAACAGCCCCTGCGCTACAAAGGTCACCACTCTTTAGTGAGAAATTTGAAAAGGGCATAATATTTTGGATTTCTTTTAAATAGAAGCTATATACTCAACAGTCAACTTTTAAATTAACTGTAAGGCCGCTTCACAACTCTTATTTTGCCCTTCATTCGGATTCAGCTCATACCAACTCGCTTGTGCTTCTATTTGAACTCATGTTGGTAAAACCATGGATTTATCCATGGTTGGTGTAATAGATCTTTCATTTCTACTAACCTATTTGTGTGCTATCACAATCATGATTGTTTCATTTTCCTTTTAAAGCAGGCGGGTAGCCAGGGGTGGTAGGGGCAGTAAGAGGACATAGGACGAAAAAGGAGCAGACAAGGAAATATTGTTGAAATTCTGACAAGTCAAGAACGGTACAACGAATCGTCTTCTCTTTCTAATAATTTAATGAAATGTCAAAGCTTCCGCGCTTCGCAAGGGAGGGGGGAACTGAATTCAGACAAGGATTAAGAGTCGCGAATGGTACAACGAATCATCATCTTTCTCTAATAATTTAATGGAACGTCAAAGCTTCCGCGCTACGCGCGAGCGGGGAAAAACTAAATTCAAACAAGGATTTAGAGTCAAGAATGGAACAACTAATCATCTTCTTTCTCTAATAATGTAATGAAAGGTCAAAGCTTCCGCGCTTCGCGCAGGAGGGGGAAACATAAATTCAAACAAGGATTAAGAGTCGAGAATGGAACAACGAATATTCTAATTCTTTCTCTAATAATTTCATTAAACTATGAAAGGTCAAAGTTTTCGCGCTTCGCTCGGGAGGGGGAGGGGAACTGAATTCAGACAAGGATTAAGAGTCGAGAATGGAACAACGAATTATCTTCTTTCTCTAATAATTTAATGGAACTTTAAGCTTCTGCGCTTTGCGCGGGAGGGGGGGGGGGGACTGAATTCAGAGAAGGATTAAGAGTCGAGAATGGAACAACGAATCTTCTAATTCTTTCTCTAATAATTTCAATAAACTATGAAAGGTCAAAGTTTCCGCACTCCGCGCGGGAGGGGGAGGGGAACTGAATTCAAACAAGGATTAAGAGTCGCGAATGGTACAACGAATCATCATCTTTCTCTAATAATTTAAAGGAACGTCAAAGCTTCCGCGCTACGCGCGAGCGGGGAAAAACTAAATTCTAACAAGGATTTAGAGTCGAGAATGGAACAACGAATCATCTTCTTTCTCTAATAATGTAATGAAAGGTCAAAGCTTCCGCACTTCGCGCGGGAGGGGGAAACATAAATTCAAACAAGGATTTAGAGTCGAGAATGGAAGAACGAATTATCTTCTTTCTCTAGTAATGTAATGAAAGGTCAAAGCTTCCGCGCTTCGCGCAGGAGGGGGAAACATAAATTCAAACAAGGATTAAGAGTCGAGAATGGAACAACGAATCTTCTAATTCTTTCTCTAATAATTTCATTAAACTATGAAAGGTCAAAGTTTTCGCGCTTCGCTCGGGAGGGCGAGGGGAACTGAATTCAGACAAGGATTAAGAGTCGCGAATGGTACAATGAATCATCATCTTTCTCTAATAATATAATGGAACGTCAAAGCTTCCGCGCTACGTGCGAGCGGGTAAAAAATCTAAATTCAAACAAGGATTTAGAGTCGAGAAAGGAACAACGAATCATCTTCTTTCTCTAATAATGTAATGAAAGGTCAAAGCTTCCGTGCTTCGCGCGGGAGGGGGAAACATTAATTAAAACAAGGAATTAGAGTCGAGAATGGAAGAACGAATTATCTTCTTTCTCTAGTAATGTAATGAACGGTCAAAGCTTCCGCGCTTCGCGCGGGAGGGGGAAAATTGAATTCTAAAAAGGATTCAAAGTCGAGAATGGAACAACGAATTATCTTCTTTCTCTAATAATTTAATGAAACGTCAAAGCTTCCGGGCTTCGCGCGGGAGGCGGGAAACTGAATTCAAACAAGGATTAAGTGTCGAGAAAGGAACAACGAATCATCTTCTTTCTCTAATAATGTAATGAAAGGTCAAAGCTTCCGCGCTTCGCGCGGGAGGGGGAAACATTAATTAAAACAAGGAATTAGAGTCGAGAATGGAAGAACGAATTATCTTCTTTCTCTAGTAATGTAATGAACGGTCAAAGCTTCCGCGCTTCGCGCGGGAGGGGGAAAATTGAATTCTAAAAAGGATTCAAAGTCGAGAATGGAACAACGAATTATCTTCTTTCTCTAATAATTTAATGAAACGTCAAAGCTTCCGCGCTTCGCGCGGGAGGCGGGAAACTGAATTCAAACAAGGATTAAGAGTCGAGAATGGAACAACGCATTATCTTCTTTCTCTAATAATTTAATGGAACTTTAAGCTTCTGCGCTTTGCGCGGGAGGGGGGGGGGGGACTGAATTCAGAGAAGGATTAAGAGTCGAGAATGGAACAACGAATCTTCTAATTCTTTCTCTAATAATTTCAATAAACTATGAAAGGTCAAAGTTTCCGCGCTCCGCGCGGGAGGGGGAGGGGAACTGAATTCAAACAAGGATTAAGAGTCGCGAATGGTACAACGAATCATCATCTTTCTCTAATAATTTAAAGGAACGTCAAAGCTTCCGCGCTACGCGCGAGCGGGGAAAAACTAAATTCTAACAAGGATTTAGAGTCGAGAATGGAACAACGAATCATCTTCTTTCTCTAATAATGTAATGAAAGGTCAAAGCTTCCGCACTTCGCGCGGGAGGGGGAAACATAAATTCAAACAAGGATTTAGAGTCGAGAATGGAAGAACGAATTATCTTCTTTCGCTAGTAATGTAATGAACGGTCAAAGCTTCCGCGCTTCGCGCGGGAGGGGGAAAATTGAATTCTAACAAGGATTCAAAGTCGAGAATGGAACAACGAATTATCTTCTTTCTCTAATAATTTAATGAAACGTCAGAGCTTTGCGCGGGAGGGGGAAAACTGAATTCAAACAAGGATTAAGAGTCGAGAATTGTACAACAAATCGTCTTCTTTCTCTAATAATTTAATGAAACGTCAAAGCTTCCGCGCTTTGCGCGAGAGGGGGGGGGGGAGGAACTAAATTCAAACAAGGATTTAGAGTCGAGAATGGTTCAACGAATCCTCTCCTCTAATAATTTCATGAAACATCAAAGCTTCTGCGCTTCGCGCGTATTGGGGGGGGGGGGGGGGGAGACAGCGAGCTGCCCGAATAGGAATTTTTGATATCTTTACTCGTTTATTTTGGTAATAAATAACACTTTCACAATATACATATTATACTCAAATTTTTGCTCGATCGCTTCGCTCACTAGCCGAATTTTGAAACCAGAAAATTACTTTTTCGGGCAAGAGGCTATATAGCCCCCCCCCCCCCCCCCCCCCCCCCCGATGGAAATGTCAAAAATTGTACCGGTATGGTGCTTCTAATATGACCTTGTAAGTATTGATATGTTGAGTTTTAAACAAAAGGTCTGCGCAATTTTCAAATTTCCGGCCCCCCCTATTGGAAAATCCTGGATCCGCGCCTGTAGATGTCCCCTTTAATTCTTAGGACTACATTTATTAGAAGAGAGTTGACTTTCCTTTCTCCCTGACGTTTCACTGAGACCCATGGGCATGGGTACTACATGAAGGATGAACAACTAGGGTAACAGCTAGCTTGTGTCTGTGCTGCTAACTCCATCAATTAGATGTACATAGCAAACACTCATACAGCAGCTGTGTGATAGCTTATCATCACATTCCAGTAGAATCTGATAAATGCATTTCAGACTGTTCATCATCAATCAAAGCTTTTAATGAATTCATCACTTACCAGCTCATCTAGCTAGGCCATCGAGCAGGCCAATTACCGGAGCTAAATTATCATCAATAATTACCCATCATTTGCATCCAAAAAATAAACAATAGTTCTATAATCATTGTAAAAATGAAGTAAAATAAATCAGAATCTTTCTAGAGTTTTTAACAGTGGCTAATTGAGTTAATCTTTTGGAGTTACAACAGTGGCTAATTGAGTTAAAACAGTTTCCAGAAAGGCACTTATTTTTTCCAAGTAGGGTATTTTGTTGTATGTTGTTCAATGGTATGCAAAATTTAGACATTTGTAATTGGAAAGAGTGTAAATGGACCAAAAACTGAATGATATCCAGTCCTCTTGCAGTTACGACAAGAACATTTTAATAGTTTAATTGCTCATTTAATCTTGTTGTCATATTTCTATTATAGGCCTAAACTTTTGCTTTGAAAAACCATAACAATAATTTCTGAGGAAACCTTGTAAATTTGTTGTTGTTGATGGTTTAGATCAACAAACTCAAATTAGTAATAATACTATACTACTGAGCCCGAGTCAATAAGCCAGAGATTGGGTGGAGCAGGGAGAAACTCACATCTCCCTGGGACTGGGTGGAGATCATGCTGGAATGATGTGTGCATCAATATAACTGGGCAAAGGCATGAGGAACTTTAATTCTAGAGGAAAATGTATGATTTATTAGATCCAAATATACAATGCAGTTGATGATTAGTGGTGGAATGACATCACAAAGTCATGAAAAAGTTGCTTATTTGTCTCCTTTAGCCATTAGTGGTCGTCATTTATTGTAAAAAGTTTTGAAAAGTAATTACTGTTTTATCATTTGTCTAATTTTCCTCAATCCTTCAGGCCTAGACTATAAGTTTTTTTAAAGATTTTTTTCAAAACCTCAGCTGATAGAAGGGGGGGGGGGTGTCAGAGTTGTTTGAGTGCAAACCTCGCTATGATGAACTGTGTGTGGCCTATAGAAGACCTTAGGGAGAGTGTTGTTTGTTCACCTGAACTTGGACAAATGTTATGACAAGGTTGAACTGGCAAAATCACATATCACCTTGACTTTAGCTGTTTACCCTTTGGGTAACGCCACATTAGCCACAACACAAGTACAGTACATACATGTAGGCATACCAGAGGAAGGTAACACAATTTCATGGCTCTAGAAATTGGTATTGTCTGAATTATAGCATAGGTTCATTTTAAAATTTTACACTGATTGATGTAGCAGTATAGGGTAAAGCAATACTTTCATTCGAAATTCAATTAGTTTGCATTGAAAAGCTCAAATTATGTAACGTAATTTAACACAATTTCATATTTTTCAAATTACACAAGAAAAATAAATAAAGACATAAAGAAAGAAAAAAAATAAACAAAAAAAATTAAATATTAAAAAACGAAACATAATAAAACAAAATAGAATACATCTAACCATCCATCAGGCATCATTGAGCTTCAAATGTTTCAGCCTACATGTACTGTAGGTGTGGCATGCGTATGGAGATTGTATTAAAAGTTTGTGATGACCCCAAAATATTGCACCAAAAAAAAAATCAGATTCATGCATGCAGACAAATAAACTTAAAAATACTCTGCAGATTTGTCCCAATTGGAACTCCTCAGAGTCTCCAAGCTGTCACTTTGTTTGGGAGGGTGGAAAGCATGGCATTGACCTACTTTGCACTTTTATACAAGAATGCCATATGGGAGCTGTATACGTACATTTGTATGTGTGCGCAACACTGTCTGTGAAAGATTTCACTTGATTGGTACACACATTATTCTTGGTTATCTTCCTGTCCAAAAATGTTTATTTGACAGGGGATATCAAAGAAAAACAAATTGTCTTCAAGTGTTACGCTAAAAAGAAGAATAGCACTTGAAGACTATTTGTTTTTCTTTGTTATCCCCTGTCAAATAAACATTTTTTGGACAGGAAGATAACCAAGAATAATGTATAGTGTAAAGAATAGATCTCAATATAATTGGTTGATAACTTTATATTCGATTGAATGGACGATCTTTGATTATCTATGTGTATTCTCTGCTTTAGAGCTAGAAGGACATTATTTGTTAACACCTATAATTTATTAGAGAGTTACTATAAACACCCTTCTGGTTCTCAACAGTCAGATGGTATACCTCTTGTATATTGCATGTAAATAAGAAAAATTTCAATATCTCATGAACAATAAACATAACATGATTGAACGTTGATTGATGTATGTCTATATCTTGCAGTTGTTAGTTCACATGATGTTAGAGCTGACTGGGAAGGATGGATGATACTCCTCTGCTTATCTCTTGGTGAAGCTGAGGAGACAGGATGCATGCAGAGATCATCTCAATCAAGATTAGAAAAACATCAAAAGGTATGGTGCTCAACTTATTGAATGATCAAACATTTTCATCAGATTCCCTCTGCTTTCTGTTCAGAAAAGTTCATGCTAATAATTATTACCAATTAAAATTAAGACATTTTTAAATGTATTTGAGAAGAGATAAGTTGTAGAGTTGATCATACTCTGAAAAATAATCTTGATGCTGACAAGACATCTGATTGATTTAGGTATAGGAAGATAATCAACTCACAAAGATAAATAAAACAGATGCATTCTGGAATGTTCATGTTATTACGAACAACTGGATTCTCACCTAATGAATGTTCTATTGGAACTCATAAAACTAAGTCAAGTCTATCAATTGTCTTGTCTCAATTTAGTTCATACTGTGTTCTCAGATATTAAGGAAAACATCTGCCCAGCAGAATCATTTGACATCAGTTTGAATGAACAGCCTCTGTTTGTACACATTTTTATCACCCATGAGCATTTTTTTTTAAATTTGAAAATAGGTCATTTTGCCTGTATTTTACTGAAAGGTAAAGTCAATGCTCAAATTTGTCACCTTTTGAGAGTTAACTGACTCAGGCACCCATCTATAAAATTAATGGACCATTGTTTTGTTGTTGTGTCATCCATGTTGTCTTTTTTGTTTTCATATCAAATTCATTTGCTGTTGTTATCATTATAATGTTTCCTTCCATTGCATTTTTACTTCAAAATTTTAGCTTTCAGTAATTCTTCAGAAAAGAGAGTTTGTAGTAAGTTTTGACAGAATCACTCATTTTGTTTGTGGTGGTGGAAATACTTTTCAAGTGCGTTCACTTTTGTTTTTTTCAAAGCATACCTTTAACTATTTTATTTGCTTTTGCTTCATTGCTACTTAATGGAAATCTTCTTCATTTTGTTCACTTCTTTAAAACCATTATTACAGTTTTTATACTTTGATATTATTTGGGCGTGGAATATATTAAAAAAATTAACAATTAAACATATTTTTATTGTTGCTTTGCTGATGTTTTTATAGTCCAATTATCTCTGACATGTTAAAAATAAACAAAAGGGTTATCTGAATCTGCAGGTCGGTGCAATTTTATATGGGGGGGGGGGGGCATTTGGACATAATTTTATGCAAATCGTTGTCTTTTATGACTTCAACTGAGTTATGACATATTGGGTTTTGAGGGATGAGATGACAATACTGTGACTCCAGGCAGTTTGCAAGGAGGGGGGGGGGGGGGGGGGGGCGAGATATAGAAATCATGGTTAATGAAGGTGGAGGAGAGAGAGAGGCAGGTTTTTTGTTTGTTTTGGTTTTGTTTTGTTTCGTTGTGTTTCAGAATTTGTATTCTTTCTTGGGACCTCCATATGATAGATGAGGGTAGGCAAGTTTTATGAATTCCTTGTAAAATCCCATTAAGATCAGCTTTCAAGTACATGTAAGTAGCATTATGGTGGATCAGGAGTATACTCATTACCGTGTTTGGCTTGCAAGTACAAGAAGCGTAATGCTTTTGCTGTTTTTTCCCCATTCTTTTTTTCTTTTTCCTTTTTACCTTTTATGTTTGGATGATTCTTTTTTGCACCTTTTCTCAGGAATGGTATTCCATCCAAATGTGTGATGATTTTAGACAAAGTATTTCTTTATGTATGTATGCTGTTATGCTCCTATTGCAGTGTTCTAGTTATGCAGCTTGATTTTCTGAACTGCCTATTGCTTCTAAAGGGCTGGCTACACTGAATACAGGAAGTCTCTTTTTCTCTTTGCTTTGTCTACCTCATGTAAATGATGTTGATTCACCCTCCCCAAAGAATATTTTTTCTTCAGTCAATGGGCTTCATGCAAATGTTTTTTTTTTTTTTTTTTTTTGGGGGGGGGGGGGAGGGGAGGGGGGGGGGGGGGGGGCTGACCGGGACTTCCTTTTTGGGAGGTCCTTTAGCCATGGCACTTCACATGCTATGGAACATGTTTCCTATTTCCTATGTTATTACAAAGTCCCAATTTGATTTTACTCTGATAGGCACCAAACTCAAATCAATTTATTCAGCCATTCTCATCGTAGAGCCGTCTAAAGAGGTGCTCTAGATATCTGTTCACTGTTTTGGATGTCAATAGCCCTTTGTTTGGCACCACATTTTCCTGTCTATAGAAGCATGATCCACCATGTGTTAGGTCTCAGGGTCAGTCTCATTAAATGAACCCATTTGGTTAAACAATTAGAATAATACATATCCCTTGAATGTTCAAGTGTATCCATTGTAGCCAGTTCTTTATATCACTTTGCTTGAAACAAATTGTACATCAAAATGCTCAGGAACAAGCACTATAATCTAAATAATGATTCTAATTCTCAGCATTGAGATTAACAAATTTGCCTGTAAATATTTTGGTCACATTCATTCACTACTGTGTCCGAAGCCATGGTTAGGACTCAAAGTCTGAGGCAAAGACTCTTCTCGATTACATCACTGAATACCTGGATTTGTCTAAAATAATATTTTTGCAAGATTTGTTAATAGTCTTTTGTTTTCTTTTTAGATCAATAGAATACCTGGAATGAAAGATGTTCTTTGGAGGAAAGATGCTTTCTGTTACACTACAAATGAAGCTCGTAAAATACCAAGTAAGATTCATCTTTCTATTATACACATTCCCATTATTCACATATCACTAAAGAGGTTCATCTGATTGATCATGTAATCAGTTGGTTTAGTTTCTTGAAATCATGAGAATGGTTTGAAGAATGTTTACATAGATCAGCTATAGGATTGAATGCAGTCCATTTGTAATTGATACATGTATCAATTAATCATGACTTTGTTGACTTATTCTTTTAGTGTACAAACATTGATTGTTCTGAGGGGCAATGGTTATCTCACATTGTGCTATCTGAGATTAGCCATACTATTCCCTGCTGAGATCAAGGCAGAGATCATAGTACAGTCTCAGTTCATGGAGTGCCGGCTATAGATTTAACCCTTTCCCTGCTAGTAGCAGTCAATGTTTGTGATACAGGTATATATGTTCAAACATTTAAAAAGAAATTTCAGTGAAAATTTGCCTTTTGGCGTATGCGTATATTATGAGGAATATTTGTCCCTTGAAGAGTTTTGATAGTGAACATGGTTTTTACTAGATGCGTAGCACTTCATGCACATCTTTATGCATCCTTGCTTCATATAATGTACCTAAAGACCTTTTGCCCAGGCATTATAAAGTGTTGCCTTTAACTATGACCCAACAACCAATATCCAGTTGTATGCCCAGAGTTTTGACCAGACAGTGTCAAAGTAATCACAGTACACATTATGTTTTGTTACGAATTGTTAAGGGTTGCTTATGAGATTGTTTGTGTATATTTTAGCATTGAGAAGAAACGAGCTTGCTCCGGTATGTTGGGTGTTACCAGCACAGTTTGAGGAGTTCATGATGACTGCTGATGCTATGGGCAAGGATGTAAGATGGGTCTTCAAGTCACCAGGAGGTGGGATACAGGTCCTACAACCAACCAGAGACAAAGATTATGAAAGAATTAAACAGTGAGTAATATGTGAAACAGTTCCTTTTCTTCAGAGAATAAACCATGACCATTCATGAGAGCAGAGGAATGTTGATTGACAGTTTAGAAATGTGGCCGAAGAGAAGAATGGAAGGAATTAGTTGAAGGGAATGTGTCACCAAAGAAGAAGTATTAGAACCTGATGGAGTGAATGAACAGAAGAACTTGGGACAAACCATCCGGAGATTAAAGAAACGCCTCTTTTGATAGATGGAATAACATGCTCAGGGACATCTTGGAATGATGGATGATAAACATGAGGTAGACCAAGAATTGAGATGGTGTCAGACTAATTGATAGGAGGCAGGTAATATGACAAAATGAAGAAGAAGGCTTCAGATAGAGAGGGATGGAGGAACAACTAAATATTGCTCTGGTGTGTAGACCTGTCCTTGACAGAACAAAAACAGAAAATATGATTAAAATAAAGTCGGAATGACATATTATTTGATATGCCCACTTTGGTTTCATGTTCACAGGTACCGTAGTGAGAGAGCAGTTGTCCAGCAATATTTTCCCAATCCTCTACTCATATTTGGTTCACCAGTCAGCGTCCATGTCTACATCTTGGTGACATCAATCAATCCCTTGAGAGCTTACATTCACTCTCAGGGATTGGTATTCTTCAGACATGATTACCAGAAAGGATTTATCAAGGTAAGATTATCCACTGTCTTTGTAGGAACAGTGACGTCATGGGTATTACTCATTGGTTTTAGTAATACTCATAATGTCACCGTTCCTACATCAGAATCAAATCCCGCCCTCTACGACCTGAATGCAGAATCAAGCTAAAAGCCCCGCTCATGACGTCACAATATCAAATTGGGAAAAACTTGTATCAACAGTCTTAATAGTTATCCAACACTTGATGTGAGTTTTATTTATTCAAATATATAGGATAAGTTTGGTATTGTGATTTAAATTTAGGCTAGGTTTATGATTAGGCTTAGGGTTAGGTTAGTGTAGGAAATAGGCTACAGACCAAGTGTCACTGGCGCATGTGTCTTAGAACAGAGTATCCTGGTATAATTATGGCTCACTCACTGGAGTTTTAATTGAGACATTGAGAGTTTTGTTTGGTGTATAATATGACTGGAGACAAGATGTTTTTGTTCCCTCTTGACACAAGCTTCGTAGTTTGTTAACTCTTATGTTCAAGTTTTATAAGTTATAATCAAGCTTTTTTCCCCTAAAAAAAAGTCTGGGCCTAAAATCTTTCTGTTTGACTTTTTCAACCTCAATCATTGCTGTGTATAAATTTTCACCTAGGGTATGATTAATTTTAGACTTGTCTTGCCATGATATTTACTTAAATTCTTTTAGTGTTTGGAGAATCTGCACTGTACATTTAAAAGCTTAATTATAAATGTGATATTTCTTAATCTATATGATAGATCCCTAGCAGAACTTGGTCCCTGGCTCAGTTCCGGCAGTATTTAGTCCAGAGCTATGGGTCTCAGGTAGCTCATACAGCATTTCAGAACCTTGAAACGGTGATTACAGAAACACTTCTTATAGCTGAGCCATCTCTGGTGGCTGATTTCTCACAATTCTTTCATCCCTGGGAACAACCATACAGGTAGGTTGGGTGTTTATACTTTTCATAGATACACACTTGTATGAACAACCATACAGGTAGGTTGGGTGTTTATACTTTTCATAGATACACACTTGTATGAACAACCATACAGGTAGGTTGGGTGTTTATACTTTTCATAGATACACACTTGTATGAACAACCATACAGGTAGGTTGGGTGTTTATACTTTTCATAGATACACACTTGTATGAAATAACCATATTTGGTTAATAGTTGAGTGTTTATACTTCTCCCATTTCACTCATATGAACAACCATGAAGTTAGGCTTGATATAGACCATTTCAAAGTTAGTTCAAATCATAAATGACCTTTGAATCCACATTTTAACATGGAGTTCTTCCACTCTCTGCATTTGTCCATATTACAGTGCATGTCATTGCTCCATGAATAGATTTTGTTTCCTCTAATATTAATAGTAATCATTAGATCATCAAAGTGTAATATTCTATCGTACAAATGACATTGACTATATATACATAGAATGTATTGTGTATGACTGCTTTTATTGTCCTATTCCATCTCCATTCTTTATAGATGTTCACACTGTTACCAGCTTCTTGGTTTTGACATCATATTCAATTCCACCTTTCACCCCATTGTCATAGAGGTAAGTATGATAAGATAAGTGAAGCAGTATGTCTATAAGCCCTTTCAGATTCATCAGTAAACATGGACAAGATATCAGAATATCTGGGGCATGTGGCCTTTGATATAAGAGGAATCATATGAGACTATATTTAACAAGTTTCATTTTAATTTTGTTTTGCTACCAATACATGAAATGGGCTTTGTTTCATGAAATATTGTAGTTAATTGATATCAGTCTTGTTTCATGTTTTTGTCTATGTAGTATGTACCATTTCTATTATTTAACTTTGATATGATATTAACCTTGTGCACCAGGTGACCGGGCAACCTCATCTCCAATCTAGTGATGTTGATCAGCAATGGAGTAATAACATCATCAAGCAAACAACTGTAGAGGAGTCTATATCATTACTGTTCTCTAACAAGAGAGTCTCCAGAGAGGTAGCAGCTGTACTGGATAAGCTTCATATTGGAATACAGGTAACTATACCTTAGAGGAAGTCTAACTTCACTACTATCAGAATTTAGAAATGTCTTCAAAATTATAAATCATATGGCATCTGAATATCTTAATGAAACCCACCAAATATATACACCATCTTGTAACGTTTACTCAACAACTGGCAAATATAAACTACCAGTAATTATTCCCAAGTCCAGAGTATATGTACCTCCAAAAAATGTGTTAGAGTGACTGCTCCGAAAACATGTAACAATATCCCACTTTCCATCAGAGAATTAATCTATCTTATTACTTTCAAAAGATCCCCCTAAACATACAGTGTACTTCTTCCTTCAGTTATATGATTTATAACCTATTTTATGAGTTTTATGTTTCTCTTCATATTCTATGATGTTGTAAGCGCTACAGTAATTTTTGTTTTTAGTGCTCCTAAATAATCAATATTATCATTATTATTATTATAAAAGAAAGTGTATTTTATATAGCATCAAGAACATCCAACCTAAGGAGTAAGGATAGTAAAAGTGTAAGTAAACTTGACATTTCTGTAGAATGAAAGAAGGGATGGGAAGTATTTACTCAAACCTTATAGAAATATCATTTAGTTTCTTGAAGAAATTTATGCTACATTTTCATTTTAATGAGGCTTGTTTGATCCTTGGATCTTTTACAGATATTTGGATGCAATAAAACAGGCATATGTTTGAGTGATGGAGATCTAGAGTTCTTCATGACATCAAGAAGAGAACAGCTTTCTATGGATAGCTTTAGACCGGTGAGTATTCATAGTACACATACCGCCTTCTCATATCAGAGGACATGTTGTATAACTAAATGCTTTGTTAATTGATGAAATGGTCTCAATGAATGACAAGGCAGAACCTATCCCTGATTGCACATCTCTGTATTATGAGATAAAGTTGCCAACCTTGACTAGTTTTTGTTATTGGCTCCATTTGCTGAATGGATAATCTTCATGCAATAATTACTTGTAACATCAAACAATGAATACAATTTAATGTCTGTTTGAAATAGAATGTTTTGTTTTCTTGTCTTTCTTGTAGCTTTATCCATCAGCAGACATTGAGAAGTACAGCCATCTCCTCCAAGAAATACAGCATTTCACTTCCTCTCATCCCAGCCATGATGATACCATACCACTACCTCCTCCTCCTAGTACACACTCTACCAAAGAACTTCATCCTATATTGGTCGCTATGGAAACCTTGTATCTTGAGGAGGAGAGGGGAGCTTTGAGTGGAATGGATGAAGAGGGAGAAGACGTAGGGGATAAGGATGAAGAGGGAGATGACGTAGGGGATCAGGATGATGATGGTATACTCATCAAGAATATCTATGGTCTTGATCCAAGAAGGAGTGATATGAAAGGTCCTAGGTGTAGTGAGGGTGAGGCAAATTAGGTTTCTTTATAGTCATGTTTGAGAGTATGAGAGCTTTTTCAGAAAAATAAATATATAAATAAAAAATACAAATGATCCATGAAACTTTGTGTCATCAAGTTTATCCTTGTGAAGATTAGGGTGGAGAAGCAGGAAAAGTGATCAGTATGACCCCCTTTGCAAAGTCCTAACCGTTTACAAAGGCCATACTTAGTGCCATAAAAAATTATATTTACTGTACCATAAGTCATGCAAATGAAGTGTGATTACATGATTTGATATTTTCCATGGTTTTTTACACAACCAAGGGGGATTTTTCCTATATTTTTGCCATAAAATCTCATGTGTGCATCTTAATCATGTCATTGATATGGTCTATTGAATACGTTGTGATATTGTCCCATCAAATCCAATATAATATTTGTATGTCCTCATTTGTTTTCATCATCCCTATTCAGATCCTGACACCATGTATTTACTAGCTGCCTTACAAACCTGGCCGGTTCTTAACATGACCTTTGACCCTCGCCAGACGGAATATCATACTGAGGTTGCCCATGATCAGATAGTTATACAGATTGGAGCTTATGCAATGAGCTGTGACTGTGAGGCGAGATTAGAAGACAAGTATGGGGTAGCAAGGTCTGTACAGTGGAACAACCTCATTCTTTACCTTGCAGAAGTAAATCTGGAATTTCAACAAACTCAGTTCATATGCACTATAGAAGGAATTCAATTGTGTAGGGCTTAGATACATATAGAGAAATGGTTCTCTCAGAGCAATTGATTTAATTGTTTCTTTCACTTGATCACTTCCAAGAAAGAGGCCATCACCCAAACAGAGGTCATGGCTTTTCAAGAGAAACATGAGATAATATCCACTGTATATCAAGTGAAATATTGCAAAATCAACCAAGAATAAAATAAAATTGGAGTCTATATTCGGTGTAAATATTCATCCATCAATTCTTCTTGACATGATACATTCTGATGTATGTATAAAAATAGATTGTATTGAAAAGCAGTTAAAGATGTGCATTTTGTTTTTACCTCATGTAGGCCTGTCAACTTTACTTTAGGCCTAGGAAACAATCGTATCAACATCTATGTCGTGGACATCACTCACACAAAGCCTTGGGTACTTGGTGAATACACTGTCTACATCAGAAGACATCATCACAGAACCAGACTTACATTCGTTGGATTAGAAGAGAGACAGGCAGTCTGTACACTCGTCCAGGTTTGAATATTTTCTTTTGCTCTATCCAGGCCTTAGAATGTTGGTGAAATATCATTCAATTTTAGTTTCATTTTCAGTTTATTGGTTTCCATATTTCACATGATACAATTATTACAATATAAAGTTTTTGTAATTTTAATCACACAAAAGGAAATTAGGTACATATTACAAATTTAGTTATATATATAGAGTTATTTAGCAGCTTTTACAAGAAGACTAATATATTTTTTTGGTAGTAAAATATGATGAAACATATTAAAATTGGCAGGGGTTGACCAATTAACTACCGGTACTCAAATCGAATGTGCATGTGTTGTTTGTAGAACTGTACCTTTAAGCATATCTCTCTTTGTATGCATAACTATGTTTCTTTATTACAAATTATCTCTAAGTGATTTATCTGATTGTTTTCAGAACTGTAATTTACCCTATCTCTCCCATCATTCTTGTGGGCTGAGACTTCTTGCTGATGTGAGCTGGTCAGAGGTCGTAGCCAAGGCAACCAGCCTACCTTTCTGTACCAGCGGTGATGCACCAGGTAAAATGTCCAGCAAACTTAAAGGGGAAGTGCACCCCCATATCAACTTTGTTTTATTTAAAAAGACAGAAAGTTAATGAATATTTTTTAAAGCAAATCTGATAAATGAGATAAAGAATAAGAAATAATATAATTTTGAAGTTGTGATTGTTCATAGTAGGGGATAGGTATAAGCATGAACAAATATTTCTTGGTCAGTAGAGAAATTTGATTTACTTTTTTTTTCTTCTTCCTATTTTTCTTTTTTCCCTTTCTTTTCATGCAGTAGGTGCATTGTTTAGACCAGCAAACTAAAAACAAACCAACAAAATCTTGCTGATAATCACACAAACTGAAGCAGACACTCACATTTACACATATTATGATATTAGACAACATGTGGTAACGCTTGTTTTAGTCTGTTACAGTGTTAGAAGGTATTTTCCATCATTACCAGAATTCTAAATTACCCTGAAGTTAAACACTTATCTTGGGACAGGTTAGCTTGTGGATACATTATTAACTTTATAACTCTTATTGCTATTGCTATATCTCATTGTCATAATATTATCTGATGTTTCTATCCAGGTCAGTGGCTTGTACCATGTAAGAAATGTTCAGATGAAAGGTCATGTGACTGGGATAAAGCAAGATGGCAGCCACATGACTGTCAGTATAGAGAGATTAGCCAATCAGAGGCAAGACAATGCTTAGCTGGCAAGAAGGTAGGAATAAGATTGATATAGATACTGGTGGTGGTATGAGAATCAACCTCTGATCTATATGCTTTACATGTAGTGAGTTTCTCACTTTTAAATTATTTTAACAAAATTTTCATTTGCACATAGACTTCAACTCTGATATTGACAAGCCATTCCTACCACAATGTCCTGGCATATTAAGTTGGAAAGGTTTGGCCAGACTTCCATTGTGGGGGGGGGGGGGCAGGGGGCTCTTTTAGTCTCTTGTACAAGTAGTAAAAAGACAAATCTACTTTGCTGCATAGGACATTATCATATGTTACAAGAATGTATCTATTGCTTCAGCTAAATTCTAAACTTGAGTGGTCACTCAGTTATATTGATCATATGTCTTAAAGCCACACTGTACTACTTGTAGCTACTTGCTCCCTCTATATATAGAAAACAATTCCTAATCGGTGACCATTGGTCCCCCACGATCCTCTTTTTCTTATGTTAATTGAGAGCTGAGTTGATGAGATAACCACCTGTCCAGTGACTTTGTAGTGTGGTCTAATCCCTCCTATAAACCAGCACAGATGAGCTTTAAACTAATATGTACTAGCTCCTGTAAAGTTATGGAGCAATGAACCATTTTCTAACTTCTTGTTTATTTTATTTTTGTCCAGTTATTATTCATTGGTGACTCTACTAACCGTGGGATCATGTACTACCTGATGGAAAGGATGAACAGCTCCCTCTATGAATGGGATAAGACACATGACACCAAGCTATACACAAACCTGAATGGTAGACAGACATCAGTCAGTTTTTCTTACTACCCTCAATTCTGGTTACCTACGAATGAGAGACCTGTATTTGAGCAAACGTTTGAGCAGCTCCTTGGGATAGCTGGTCCGCTATCAAACAACTCTGAGACTGTTCTTGTGATGGGAGGGGTACATTGGATGGCTATACATCATCTCACAGTAGTACAACATGTATTACACAGGTAAGACATTTCCTCAACAAAGTAGATTTTTTAAAACATTTCAGTTTAGTGATAGAAAATCCAAATACACAGGATCATTTCATACAAAAAATAACAATAAAAATGATAAAACTAATGCCTACTACAGTATCAACATTATGCTATAATGGTTTAATAAACACAATAATGAAGACCGTAGAGAAGGAAAATCACAATGACATCATAATAAACAACACCTTAGAAGAAGAGAAAGAAAAAAAAATTGATGATAATCACAATGCGAGCAGGTATCGTGATAGAACTCCATTAGGATATGAATATCAATAGATTGCCATGAGACTGATGAGAATGTAAATAAGAGTTATGGATAATAAGAGATTTCCTTTACTTTCCATCATTAGGACTGGACTAACTGGTATCCAGAAGATAGTGAAAGGTCTCGGAGCTGGGTTCCATCAACCTGTAGACGGTATACACTGTCTCACTATAGTAAGTATGCATTCACAACTTATCTGGTGTATCAAGTCTTAATTAAATCTTTACATTTTAATTTACTGTTTAAAATCATTGTCATTATCTTGTTATCCAAACCCTGTAACTCTTTTCATCAGAATAATTTTGTGTCATGCTGTTTGAGAATGTATCACTATTGAGAAGAAGTATGTGTAATTCCTGTTAGATTGCACACTTTACATGTCTTTCTCTTTTGACAAATAGCTTATTAATTTTGCATAATTTTAACGTTCCAATAACGCAAGTTTAAATATTGTTCTTCTCTAGGCAGAGCAGAGGAAGGTCTACCTTCATAACCAAGGTCTTCAACACGCTGCATCTCAAATGGGCTGCCAGTTTGTAGATACATTCAACATGACCATGGCAAGATACAGAGATTTCTTAGAAGGAAAATGCGCTTGTCACTTTCATAAGGTGAGATCAGGGAGCATATTCCATAAGCTACTTCATCAATTTTTTTACCGGGAAGGATGGAGGGAGTTCTTTCTTTCAAGTGTCATGCAATTTGTGAGATCTTGTTTTGTTCTGGATTGCATATCAATATTCAAAATGTTTTTTCAAGATGTTAAGTCAAGTATGTCTGTCATCATGTTGCGCTGTAATAACACTGCTCTTTCACCCATTGGAGGGGTCTTTGCAAACGGAAACTAACAGTAATCTTCAAATGTTTCTTATGTCAATATTTAGCAATCCTTTTAAAAGCTGAAAGAGTGTAACCTGTCATCAAGGGATACAAATGGCTGGCCTGGGGGTTCTCTCACTTTCTACCCCACTATTTACTTTATTCCAAAATGTTTAATATCATTTGAAAATATAAAAGGATATTAGTCCTTATGTGCTGAGTCAAAACTGAAGATAGTATGGTGAAGTCAGTCAATTCGTTTTCAAAATTTTACTTTATAAGATATTTAGTTTTTCGTCTTCACATTTCAAATACAAGATAATAAATTGAACAATAGGGAAAGTTAATGATTGTGTTTATCTGATCTCCATGGTTCTATCCTTTACAGGTTGAAGAGATGCACAGTTACAGGTCACAAGAGGGAGCCCTCCATCCTCAGCCTGATTCAAAGTGGGTCAAAGGTGAAGAAAGGACTGGACTATATCATGTGACCGGTCACATCAATGCTGCTTATTCAGAGATCTTGCTTGCACAGATATGTGATGTGAGATGAGATGAAGACCGGTAGAGAGAGAGAGAGAGAGAGAGGTCAAGGTGACCAGAGGTCTAGAGGTTGGATTAGATGACATCAGGCAGGTGAGATTGAGGGAGGAACAGACACGCTCTACACACCTTGCTATGTTAGAGCAGTTTGGATAGGCCTACAAATTGACTTGTCAGATTTATTTGTGTAAGCTAGTTAGATAGATAGTTAGATTCTTGCAATTCTAAATGGCTGCAAAATTTCATATTGGCATAAGAGCCAAAATTTATGTTAACACATGGTATCCAAATACTTGAGGTTTTATATTTATATAATATGAACTGGCCTTGAGGGAGATACCACATAATATTTCCCAAACTAGACTCATATTGCCCTGAGTCAAAGACGAGGGCAATAGAGTACCGAAGCTGTGACGTCATAAAAATCTATTTTTAGAATTTCTCAATTTTTTCTTCATTTTCCGAAAGAACATCAAAAATAATGTCCAAATGTCGAAAACCAATTGAATATGTTAAATATTGGCTGAGATATGACCATCTGAATAAATATACTCCCCATAGGAACTCAGTGTTATATGCTCTGGCTCCTAATGGTTAGGAGCCAGAGCATATAACACTGAGCTCCCATAGGACATATATTCATTCAGATGGTCATATCTCAGCCAATATTTAACATATTCAATTGGTTTTCGACATTTGGACATTATTTTAGGTGTTCTTTCGGAATATGAAGAAAAAATTGAGATATTCTAAAAATAGATTTTTTGATGACGTCACACTTCTCCACTCTATATGGTTCTTGTGAGGGAAATATATGTGGTATCTCCCGAAAGTTAAGCCAGTCAATATTGTTATTATTATCTAAATCAGACATCTAGAGCAAATACATACATGACAATCTCATAGAACTGAACAAACTTTGTCAAACCAGCACTGTGCATCCAGCTGCTTGACAAAATTGTCGATACACTGCAAACAGTGCACCCAATTTGGTGTGATTATTATGTCACAATAGAGTAGGCGCAAAGTGTGCAGGTTCTCGTATGCATAATAGATGCGCAATGAAAATGACAAAATACAGCGCAGTGAATATGGTCTTATATTTTATGCTTTTTTAACACGTAAAGTCCATCAGATTTTTCATGAAAGGTAAATATGGTCTCATATTCCCCGATTAGCTCTTTCGGATTACAAACAAGTGTAATATGATTTTGTAAAACCACTACTCAGATGTCTGGTACGGGTAATAATATGTAATATGATCAAAGTATCAAAGAATTGCCCTGACACTCTATTGTAACACTTCAGTTATATTACTGTACATACTGGTAGCATTTCATGTTTGACCAAGGCCAAGACCAAGTGAATAGAAAACAAAAAGTAACAGGGTGAACATAGCTACAATACAATAAAAACATTATCACTGTACATGTAAAGAGAGAGAGAGAGAGAGAGAGAGAGAGATAGAGAGAGAGAGAGAGAGAGAGAGAGAAAGAGGGAAGGGCAAGAGAGAGAAAAGGGCGAGATAAAGAGAGGAAAGAAATAGAGAGGGTGACAGAAAAAAGAGGGTGAGAGAGAGACAGAGAGACAGACAGAGAGATAGAGACAAAGATAGAGACAGAGAGAGAGGAACAGAGGGAGGGAGAGAGAGAGAGAGAAAAAGAGTGGTGGAATTAAAGGAGTGGGAGAAAAAGATGGAGATGAGGTGGAAAGGAGGGCAGGGGAGGGGCAAAATGAGAGAGAGAGGGAGGGAGGGAGGGAGAGAGAGAGAGAGAGAGAGAGAGCGAGCAAAAGAGAAAGGGGAGGGACTGGGAGTGGAAGGAAGAGAGAGAGAGAGGGAGGGAGGAAAGAGGTATGGCAAAGTGCAATGACTAAGCAGCATTGAGATCAACATGGTTTGTTGTATATCCTTGGCTCACGTTAGTGGGATGTTTAGGGTTTATGACATGAATGCTTGAAATCCAGATAATTGCACAACCATTTACCAATGAAATGTTGTCATTGCATGCGTAAGTTCACCTTTGATCATTGTGTTCCTGTCAGTAACTACATTCTGATTCCATCCCCTGTTTATGGTATTCATATGTCTGGCTCTGTAACTTGATATAAAATGTACCTTAACTTGAGTTCATGTATACATGTCATGCATGTATTGTTTAACATGTACATGAAGTTCATGAACAGTATTTGTTCATTTATTACATTGTGTTGTTTACATCTATATGTATGTAGAGTATGTATGGATGAAGTCTGGAGATTCATTTGAGAAATAGCCTTTGAATTAAATCATTCAAGGAATTAAGTTAAGGTTACTGTTAAATTAATTTCACGAAATGAAGTAGACCATTTTGTAAGTTAGTAATAATGACTGTAAGCTTTGATCATGATTTTCTAAAATTGTAATTGAAGTATTCATAGGAGCAAGCATTATGTTTTGTAATTCAGTATAGTATTTTATGAGCAATCACTACCTGTGATAAGAAGATATTTATGACTATAATGACAACATAAAACACGTAGATATTTAGAGGAACCCTCATGACTGCTTGCTGATGATCAGTAAATGAAATGAAATGAAATTTTTGTCATAGCATTTGTACTATTGGAAGTTGTTGGATAATGAAAATATGATATGCTGATTAATATATATTACTAGGATATTACCATACCAGTATATAAGAATACCTTGTAGAGATCTTATCTTGCCAATTGATATACTGCATGCAATCACTATTTGAGATTTGAGATTTTACCTTCATATTTATTACTTCAGAGTATTAGGTATTGACTAGGACTTTGTATTAAGACAGCACACATTCTATTCTTGAGATAACCTACTTTCTATAAGCCCATAGCAAATTTTGAGAATATATTGTCTTCAGTATCATACTAGGCACAAGTGCAGCCAATTTTAGTACATTCTTTGTCGAAAAGAAATCCTAATATCTTATTTCAATCTTATTGTTATGTTATGTCTGAAATTCGTTGCAGAAGGCATCGCTTTAAGGTCTGTGGATAATATCATTTCAATTTAAGGTGTCTATAGAAAAGAAAAGAATGTTATTTAAGATTGCAAACAGATAAGGCAAATCTGTAGTACAATGCCAAAGCCCTGGAGGTCATGATTATGTGTGGGTTATAGCCCTGTTTGTGAAGGCAGTTTTAACAGCTCGAATTCTAACATTGTTTCTGATATTCTTGGTCTAAGAATTGCTTGTCTTTCTTATAAAAATTCAAAACGGGTTCGTGAATTGTATATCTGATAAAATGGAATATTGATCATATCAAATGCACTATGACAAATGGAATGTATACAAAACACATCTCTTGAAATCTTATTAGTAGTATATGCACATAAGCTGCATATATACAGGTTGAAAACATTTTATTGTAGCAATAACTGAAGTAATCAAGTGGGGAAAAACTTTTTTAAAGGGCGACCCAACCTTTGCATGAAAGCAGAAAAATAAAAAAATCAACAATGGCAAAAGTTTGAAATAAATCAGACCAATAATAAGATAGTAATGAATGTGTGAAATATGAGGTCTCTAAATCTGTGCAACTCTCAAACTGCCAACTTGGTCAGTGAATTGTGACATATTCATGGACAACTTTCCTGTTTTTTGTGTGTACAAATATACAGCGCCTTCTCACTCGTTGCACTACTAAAAACATATTTTGGATAACATAATATCACAGGTCCTGAATAAAGAAAAGACCCATCCGAGTTATACATTTAATTTTGAAGAAATGGGTAAAGTGGTTCGGTACTTCATTATAGTGACATTACGGATTTAGCCAATTTGAAGCTCCCATAGGTGTAGTGATTAGAACTTTCAAAAGTCATAACTTTCTGATTTTTTTCCCAATATCATTCAAACCTTCACCAATCTACTTCTCTGATTTGTCCACTTGTTTTTAGAGTCTTTTTTTTTCTAGAAGGGTAGGATTCCCCTTTAATCAAACAATGCACATGTGTCTTGTTTTTATAGAGAATTTGTTTTTCATGGAAGTGATTTAATTTCTTCATGTCACAACCATGCAATATTCAGTATTCATATTGAGATAAATAACTGGCAGCTTTGTGTAAAACAATGTACAGTATAACATTGTAGTATGTTATTGATAACTGATTATTGTATTTAGAAAGAATTAGACATGTTATCAATATTTTTGAACAATATCTTAGAACCATACTTGTGAGATTTTGTGCTATGATACTTCAGGAAAAGATGTATGAGACATTCTACAGGTAAATAAATGAATTAGTTGCCTTTTACTGTAACCATTCTCAATCAAAACAAATCTTTATTACCATGCAGCATTGTAAAATGTTGATTTTTGCTTAGTATGATATACAGTGAATTTGGCATCTGAAGTCCAAGTATGTAGTGACTATTCTCCCCATCCAGCCTCTTTCTCTCTTTCTTTTCTTTCCCTCCCTCCCTTTCTCTTCCACTCTACTCTTCAACCTTTACATCCCGTCTATCTTGAGTTCTCTCTCTTCACTTCCTGCTCCCCTCTCTCTCTCTCTATCTATCTGATGATGATAATGGTGATGATTCCGATTGTGGTGATTGTCAAGACGATAATCTACATTTGCCATTCCCCACCCAGGTGTTCAATGGCTATCCGGAAGAATGCGATCGTTAATGTAGTTGGCTCAGCGTTGTGTGCGTCTGTAAAATGGCATCTGGCTGGAATGCTCCCCAGGGAGTGGAGAAAGTGCATACATTGTGTGCGGGTAAGCCTGAATCCGATGACTGGGGTGCAATATATCTGTTAAGTGCTTAGAGACACCGTCGATATAATATATTATATAAACGCAGATTATTATTAGTATCATTATTATTAGTAGGGGCTATGATAATAGTGATGTCTATGAGAAAATGATGATGGTGGTGGTGGAGGTGGTTATGATGATTTATATGATGGTAATGATGATGATGGTGAAAGAGAGAAAACAAAATTAATGTGCGGATTTCTCTAATTGGAATAAGATGTAAAAACACATTTTGAGTACAGAATAAAAGTCTGAACAATATAATGACTGTCTCCTTGGGGAAGAAAGCAATCATTTTCACTGCACATCACCTAATTTTCATTTGATTTAACATCAATATTATGAAATAAAGTTCAATGGTGAGCCGCAAGGCTAGATAAATCCTTGTCAGAAACAGTGAACTATCATCACTCGGCTCTCCGGCGAACATCATCTGCAACTGTTTCATTTTAGCACCGTAAATACCACTTGCCATCAATCAGAAGTAATTTCCTTTGATGTGGAGGAACACGTTGTTCTTGCTCTGGGAAGGCCGTATCTTTCCCGCCATGTGGGCATAACTCTCGTCGTCTGCTTAACCATGGTTAACTACTCCTCCTGCTGGGCAAGAAGTCTTCTAGAAACCAACGCGTTCTACATCGTGTCAATCTTTCTATATTTCAAACATGACTTCAAAATGTTAAATTACGTTGTAGTTACAAAGTATGTAAAATGAAGTAAGCCTACGTATATACAGTGGTCTCTGGACTTCATTTATATTCCATGGATGAATTAAAGTTAGACAGATCTTAACAAGCCTCGAATAATAAGATCACGATGTAACTATGTCTGATGCAGAAGTGCACTTAACATTATCCACATAGAAATCATGAAAAGGCGTCCTTTAATTCTCCGCGGGAAAATGTTCCCTGAAATTATATTGAAAAGAGAAAGAATCTCTTTTCATTTGATAGAAAACGTATTTGGTTACCGACAAACGCGAGTCGGAAAACAAACACACGCGGCGTCGTAGGGTTGCCGAAAATGGTTACACGTTGCTGGCCAAACTGAGCCGGTGTCTTTATTCAATTTCTGATCAGACCGCTTACCCAGCAGGAGAATGCTTCTCTAATTTAGAGGAACGGATTTAAGAAGTTCTAGGGCGGGTGTATGAGGAGGAGGAAGGGGAGGGGGGGGGGGGGGGGGGGATCACATTTTGCACCGAACCTATCATAATATTGTATTCATTGCTATAGTGCTTTATTGTAGCCTATGGCTACAGGATTAGTAGTTGAACCCATTCGAAAAGAAAAGTTAAGAGTTTAATCGGTGAGTTGTTGAGAGGGGAGCATTACTGGCTGCCAAGTACAAAGCATTGCTCCAGGCTTTTTATAAATCGAACTCTTTTTGAGAAATTCGATTTGTTAGAATGGGGTCGTGTTAGGGGGAAAGGAAATTGGTCGTTGTGTAATTGAATTTGTTTTGTGTCGTTAGGCTCCTTTCGGTCTCATAAGGCGTTGAAATACCCTATTATGATTTATTTTGCTACATTGAAAGTCAACATGAGTGTGGAGGTTATTCAATGAAAATAAAATGGTAATAAAAGTCAGAAATATTATGCTTCAAGCAATTACCAAAGGGTAAAACACAAAATTATACTTTATGGCGACATTTTGCAACAGGGTCCAAGAACTTGGCAAGAACTATTTTGTTGTAAACACCATGTAAGTACGATGTATCAATGTTATCTATAGAATTATAATGTGTAAGATTTAAACAAAAATAGATAGAATCTTCGGGTCGTTTTTGGTAGTGAAAATTGTGGTCTCATATCGTTCCTCGCATGTATCAAAATATCTTTGCACCAAATATTTGTACAATACGTTCATGACTTTTGAAGCGTTATAGTGTAAATACCTTTTTAAAAATACTTCAACTCAGTGATGATGATTTAGGCAGGAAGAAGTGGAACACGTTTCCTTAAATTTGAGGTAAATAGGAAAAAATAGTTCACAATGAGTTGCGGCGATATCATTTTTCTTGTGCAAAGTTTCAACATTCCAAATTGGCAAATTGTCTCGCTAGGTCGCTCGCATAATGACAATACATATCGTTTAAAGTTAATGTAATATCAAACGATTTGCAAATATTGCTGTAGAAGGTATGTAAACCATACATGGTCTCGGAAGATACCCCATGGCGTGTGCATACAAGATCTCTAAAATTGGGGGTTCTACAGAAAAATGTTCAACGGGGTCGCCACAAAAGTGTAAAATAAATTATTTGACATTTGCTAACCCAATTTAGAGAAAACTTGTCCAAAATATTAGACACTGATTTGCCTTTGTGAAAAGCAAAATGTTCAAACCTGATCCAAAATTTCGTACAATAAATGCGTCATAAAAGATCTTGGTTTAAGATCCACAAGTTGAACAGATGTAAAGTAAAAACCGTCGGTCTTGGATCTAGATCTAGAAACCTCTGATGTGTTTCACTATTTAAAATGAAGAGTCTGTTAAACGTCACCGCGTACTCCTTATTTCGTTCGGTTTGGATAGACCGTTTCAGTTTTGTATGAATCACCAGACCACACAGTCGTTGTATGATGTTCGTATTCCCTTGAATTGATATATTGACATAAAATATTTCACCAATCTATGTCTTAGCTTCCCTTGAAAAACTTTTTGGAAATCTTTCAAAACGGCTTACAGCAAGAGCGTTGTAAGGACTTCGGCTTACTTTGCAAGGGGGGGGGGGGGGGTTAAATCCTCAAATAAGAGATCCCGCTCTGAAATCAAATTCAAAATTAGATTTTAGTATCACATTTTGTTGTGTATACTTAAATGTATTTTCCCCCTTGTCATAACCATCTTGTTTGCAATGTGATGACGGCGGGAGGGGGATATGCCCCCTTTACGCACTATCTAATATTGTAATAATATTAACATTTTAGAATTGGCTGTGATTTAAAGTAAACATTCGAGACAAATGGAAAAGGTTTGTCATAAAAGACCATCGGATGAGGAGAGGTGTGTATGTATAGATGGGTCATTTCATCTTCTTTCTACGTAGCCTACCCGCATCTGTTATTTTCTTTCTTTTCTATCTTGTTCTTTTTGCCATTCAATGGTAGAAGGGGGCACTGCCCCCCCCCCCCCCCCCCTCCCCGTAGCTACGCCAATATCTGTACAACATACAACCGCCTCTCATCCGGCCTACCTCATGTCGATAACACCTGCAGCAGTGGAGGTCTCAATCTTATTATAACAGCGGTATATTGTCTTTGTGTGTTTAAGGGGTAGGTTGGGATATTGTGCCTTAGCTGGTAACAACTGTTACTTCTTTCTGATTATAATCAAATTTCATTACGAAATTCAATACTAGCCATTCATCTAACTCTTGTGGAATTCATTTGACTCCGTGTATTTAGATTCATATCATAATGATATTGGCTCAATTGGTTTGAGAACGTTATTGCAATACAATATCGATTTATTGTGTCGCTTGAACTGAATTTGTTATTGTGAAATATCCAAATACACATTGAAAGGATGGAGAGAGAGAGAGAGAGAGAGAGAGAGAGAGAGAGAGAGAGAGAGAGAGAGAGAGAGAGAGAGAGAGAGAGAGAGAGAGAGAGAGAGAGAAAGAGAGAAAGTGAAAAGAGAGGGAGAGGGGGGGAGGGAGGGAGAGAGAGAGAGAGAGAGAGGCGATGGGGAGGGGGTACATTACGAAGCATGTGGTGGTGGTGACGTTGACGATAATGATAGCGGTGATTATAATGATGATGATGATGATGTTGATGATGACATCTTGTACCACAGTATTGTTTAATGATTTAAATGTCTTGTTATGTGTGTGATATAATAATGAGTGGTTACCTGTGCGGCTCAAATATAGTAATACACATCGACATCATAATCCATTTGATATGTTAATGATAACATTTCTATAAATACAACAAAGATAAGTTGATTACGGTTAATGTACTAGCCAAATATTTTCATTTTCAACCTTGATTTGACGATGGTACAAGACTGAACCTGATTGTGTCACATCCTTTGATATATAAGGTTGTCGTTGTACCAGGGATATATACTCAGCTTTGAACAGTGTCAGCGCCATAAAACATTTTATTGCGAATTGTAGGTGGGTCATTGGAATGGAATCTTTCTATCCTCCATGTTTACTGTTTGAATTCAATTTGACATACAGGTGTTTATATCACTATAATCCCTCTCTACATTAATTGCTAATCCCTATATTAGCAGAAGAAATCCGCGGGAACATTGACTAACCTTTCATAAAAGATAAACAATGGAGATAACAGGAAGGATCGTTTAAATAGTTTCAATAGAGCCTTAGATTCACAATAGATCACTTTAAAGAATGTTACAGCAGGGTTACAGGCAGTTATTTCTGTGGCATGAAAGAACAGAAAACTTTAATGAATGCCCCTAACATCCTTTGTGTACGTTGACTATAAAGCAACCCTCAGAAAAATCAAACGGTTCTCACGGCTTGCTGCATCCCAAATATATGGGGATGCCTTTCTCTCATTTTCTGTGTCAGTATAATTATGTGTGTGATTTCGAATGAACATCAAGTTTAACAACTTGTCCAAATGATATCTCAAAGCAGGAATCAGGAAATCTAGCAGTTTTCACTAGTCACTAAATGAGTGAGTAATACATCAACACTGATTGGTTCATACTACCGGATGTGACGTCCCTTGTCGACCAATCACAAGGGACGTGTCATTTTTATTGGGTGGATAAAGTTTTGGCACTGGAGGTTTGTTGGTGTGTCATTGCGTGTTACGAGTGCGGTGTTGTTTGCTGAGTGGTGAGGTAGACGGCAAGCATCAAAGGGAATTTTGACGCAATCGTCAGGGGATATCGACGTAAAGATACCTCTAGACCAATCTTCATAAACGGGACAAATTCAGCACAGCAAACCGTTTCAACATTTGTAAAGAATATCCAGGATATCACGGACCACGGACTACAGGAATAAAAGGCAACCAAACAGTACTTCTCCAGAAACAAAACATTTGATCAGTGAAAAACGGTTGAACTATCGAGTTCGTTGAGATTTGTTGAGGATATAATAATGGAGTGTAGCAATAAAGAAAGACAGAACCGATTAATTGGATGTTACAAAAACAGAATGGATTTAAGCTACCGATGTTTTGTCGTCTGCATCTTGTGTATCTCCATTTTCCTCTCGGGACCAACGAAGACAGATGCTAGTGCTACATGGATGTAAGTACTGTCTATTCTTGTGTAGGCACCTTTTTATATTTGCTTAGCGTTCTCTCTATACTGCGCAAGATTTCCCCCAAAGTTAAGGAACATCGCTAAAAAATCACTATTATAGTTTATGTAAAAAACACACAGATAACTCAGTTTTTGATTAGTAATATTTATCGACATAGTGTTATCAGTCTCGTCATTTTATGTTCATTATTTGTGTGCTTATGTGCAGATAATGTATGGTTTAGACAAATTATGATTTAGACCTATTAATAAATGCTCTAATGTGAATAGCAGTATGCTCTTTAATCAAAGATGATGATACAAAACTAATTCATAATCACTGATAATGGCAAATTTCAACTATTTCGTTATAAATGAATTATTATTATCTATAATGTGTATAAGTTAGTGACAACCTTAACCTTGTTCAACCGATAAATCTGAAATCCTTCTAACGCAGTTTGATGCCACAATCTAAATTTGATTGGTTTGATTTCGTGAACTCCTACCTAAATCATTTAGTAATTTGTGTGTTGAATAAAATATGAAAAGGATTGTGAAACTTTTCATCATTAAATTCAGATCAGCCTTTTCAACTGAAATAAAACAACCAACAAAAATGGGTTGTAATCCTACGTCACGAATATTAAAATGTTTTGATACAGAAAATTCATGTCACATAAATGATTTCTGCACCGTCATATTCAGATGAGGCATCATCTAATCTCCAATATAAGTTCAATAATTCAAAAGTTATGACCTCTAATTGTAATCAAAACTTGGCCTTTACGAAAATGTGGAAATCACCTCTCGTTCCAAGATGTTAGGCACATGCAATCATTTATAGTGAAATTGCATGATCACGTTTATGAATACTTTACTTTTGAAATCAAGAGTCTTACCACGATATATTAAAAAAAAAATTTGAATGCAAGTGAGAATGCAATGGCATATTCAGGTTTGTGTGTGTGTCTCTCTCTGTAAGTGTTTTTTTTTTTTTGGGGGGGGGGGGGGGGGGTAACCGTGAAATTTCATATCTGTCCCTTCTAACATATAGCGACTACACACTTTGTTTCAAAAGGGGCCGCGACAGATCTACAAAACACTCCGATTTAACCTTAATCATGCCATTATTCATTCTCTCAATTTTTAAATCCATCAATATTCCTTCCCAATGACATGGAGAACGCGTGTGGGCATCGAGGATAAGGGAAACAAGCTCTAAGCCTTGTTACAAGGTCTTTGCTCCCACCGCCCTACTCTAACCTACTCCGATAGCAAGTCTTGTCAACGTCTTGTCCGACAGTCTCTCTCGCTCGCTCTCTCTGGAGGGTAATTTGTAATTTCATTTCTTGGAGGAAACATTGGCCTTGCCTGTGAGTGTTTGTCGCTTTGAGTTTCTCCTTTGATTCTGGGCTGTACATGATGTACCAGGGTGTACTTCTTATCTACTGCCATTCCTGTTTTGGTACAGGTTTATCATACCGGAGAGGGGCCAACACACCCGTATTCTAATTTGTCCAATATCAGGTTAAGCAATGGAAATTAGTTTGAGCAACTTTGAGGCCTTTTAATTAACGTGATCTGAGACCCCGGGTTAAAATGAATTAAAGGGACCTACATGATTGTGTCTATCTGTTGAGCAATTACTGAAAGATTGGATATAAAATAAAGATGGCAAGGAATGTTCACAATCAAATCAATCAAATATTAATAATAATTATTATATTAATGATGACGATGATAATAATGATAAAACTGAAAATATTAATAAGCATGAACAGAGAGCAATATCTATTACGCAAAATGCTCAAGTTGCTGAAATCAAATCAAACCATTATTAAATGCTCAAAAATAGAAACCCTCCGATGAAATTAAATGAATTCAAATCAAATACCGTCACCGGAGGACCCTCTACAGAGACTCGTTGATTATGATGTTCAAGGTTTATGTATAAGAGGGCAGACGAGCCAAACCCCACCCCCTGTTCGCTACTTTTGACTGCATTATTTGTTTAACGACCGGTCATTAACAACCCAGTTTAATATGCTTTCTGGCCTTAATAATCGTACAGTTTAATATGCTTTCTGGCCTTAATAATCGTACAGTTTAATTGCGGAAGTCCGACAATAGTCCCCTTTCTGTCTGTTTCCGTAAAAATATTAACTGTGAATGACACATATAACAGGCGGCATTATGATTTACAATTTATTACCTGCGCGTGGATACTTGTCATTGAAGAGTTAAGTCAAGATTTTAGGGCCTTGTCTGAGTTGACACCGCCTAGGTGGCTGGTCAACTGTGTCCATAAACAGTGTCCAATAAAACTCCATAAATTACGACTCAACAGTCTTTTGTAAACCGAAAGAATTAATCGTAACTTTTAGTTTTAGCAAACAAAAATTCTTGACGGGTGTAATTTGTTATAACTGGCATCAGTGAAATATAATTTGTGTATGTTGTGAAATCGGCATTATTTGAACCGAAGAATAGAGCAAAGGCAGGGGTGTCACAAGAACTACTAGAAAATAAAAATCATTAAAACAGACAAATGAGAAAGTATAGATAAATAGTTATGGTTAAGTTATGGCATAGATTATTTTAATCCTTCAATGAAAAGTGTCAACAACAACAAAATTGCAATGAAATGGGAAGAAAAAGATAATATGAGTATGAACTAAATTTCAACAAAGTCTTTGGTAGATTATCTTTGTTTGCTACAGGGTAAATTAGTTTGCAACAGGCACTCCATAAAAGTGTGAACTAACTAAGTGCGCGCTAACTTAGTACGCGCTACCGGAATACCACCCATCATCTTCATTTGGCTCTTGCACAAGGAAGTATTCAACTTCAATGGAATATCGATAACGGAATAGAATTGAATCCTTCATCTTTCTTTACTCTTCAAAGAAATCTTTGAATCTCTGACACATTTGCATAAATCATATGGTGTTCGTGACGTTATCATGTATAAATGTTGCCATTTCATTTTTGTCCGATTGATGTCCGGAAACAAACAAGTTTCTACATGGAGTTTGGGGTAAAGATCAGTAAAAAGAAATCAGTTTTTAACACTATGACCTTATCTACCATGTCTCATTAAACTTTAGACAAATCGAAAAATCTGTACACGTAATAAGTAAGAAAAGACGAACCTTATAAATACACACGTCTGTTTCCCTCCCCAAACCTAAACTCTTTTCAATGAAGCACAATCTAGAAACTCTGATATTACTTTTTATCTGACATCGTTTTGTTTAGACCAAAGCAGCGGCACACACATCGGTGATCAGATATTATTTACTTCTTTCCCATCCCCATTTGGGTAATTGAGCGGAACCTCATACAAATTTTTGTTAGAGATATTAATCGACATCCCATCATTATTAGCCTTAGTAAGTCAGTTGTTGATAGCTCCTCCTTTCTGCATGTGGAATGTCCACCAGTTGGTGAAGAAGCCAAAGTTTTTGTAATTATTTATTGTTTAACATAGGTATCAGACAAATCATCATTATGGTTGTGTATTGTCTACTAGTATATTGACTTGATCAACGTTTATTTCCATACCAGATGATAATGTCCAGAGCTAAACTGATTTCTTCAAGTACATCCATTTATAGCTGCATTCCTATATACTTCGTTTCTTATGAACTCAAGAATCAACTGCCTAATCTATTGGATAACTTTATTTTAGAATATGACAATGCTGTATCACAAATCTGTTAGAGTGATTTCTTTTCAAGGAAATATTTTTCCTGACAAAGAAAGATACTTTTCTCTTTGTCGGGTGACTTGATATTCTAAACATCACCGGCAAGGTTTTAGATGATCTCCTGCAGGGCATGATTTGTATCATTTCTTTGTCATTGGAGACTTGCCTGCAGGCATGAAGTACAGGTGGCACCAGCGTATTTGTCACTTTATTGTCAATCGTTTACAATGACAAATTTTAAAACCTGGGCCGAATCTATTCCATAGTTTACAGTGAATGATGTGAAGCTCATTAGGGCTAATTTGAAATCTATTAATAACCTTAAATGATCCGTAACGTTCAGCAATCTCGACGATTATTACACAAAAAGAAGTACTTACCTACATCTTTTATGAACATTTAAAAAAAATCAGTGGCGTGTGTAGGCTTTGGCTTCATGTGGCGGGCAAAAAGTTGATTCGTGATTATCATGAAATCAGAATATTGTGTGCATGCAGGCAGCAGATTTTCATTTTTCCAAAACTTGAGAACAGGTACCATCTATAAAAGGCACCCATGGTTCCATACTCCATCTCAGCCAGGAAAGTGTGATTGATTTTATAACTTGTTTTACTCTATTGACAAACAAAGTCACGTATTCAAAAATATTCAAAAATTAACAAAATATCCTTTATACAACTAATCGATGCGTGAGTGACTAACATTGAATTTATTTTCTTAACATTTCCACTTTTACGGACAGTTTCTGGTGTACTTGATTATGTACATGTGTATGTATGATTTTCGAAAAGAATGATTGACTCTTAGTTTTGATTCTGATACTGGTAAAAGCCCCCCCCCCCCCCCCCCCCCCCATTTTTAAAGATGAAGAAAATCTGATTGCTTATATTGCGATATGACTGAATCTAGCAATTTCAAGCTCGACCTTCTATATTTTATTCATTATTCTCCATTATGATACACGGGTACATGTAATTATGCTTGTTTAGTGTTAGTTGTTTAGAGAACTTAAAAAACACAAATATGTTTTCAATAATATCGGACACCAACGTTTGGGTTATGCGTCATAAAAAAAGAATTCATTATTATTACTAGTATGAGTGCTTTATCCTTCTCCTCATATTATTATTCATTAAGCATTAAGTATTAAGATTGGTTATATCAGTTTTCTTCCTTTCCTTCTTCTCCTTCTTCTTCTTCTTCTTCTTCATCTTCTTCTACTTCTTTTTCTTCTTCTTATCATTATTATTATTATTATCATTATCATTAATACTACTACTTCTACTACTTTTATTTTCATCATCATCATCATCATCATCATCATCATCATTTTTTAATTATTGTTCCTGTTACTTTGTTGAAGGTGGTTAGGAGCTGCGTCACTCGGAGCGGCAAGCGTTAGTCGAGATACCATCCCTGATGGGAGTCATGGACAACAGACTGCTACTCAAGCTCCACCCATCAATAGCATCTTAGTCGATCCCGAGACTCTCTGTCAAAGATTTCCCGGACTAACTGTTGAACAGGTTAGCATTATTATTCATAATCAATTGAAATTAATCAAAAAGGTGTTCAATCATTCCTAAATGAATTAACGTAAATGCTTAAATTGTCAACCGTATGCCAAATTGAAATTAATCGTGATGGTAGTAATATTTAATCATATCAAAGTGGAATTAATAGTATGCATATTTATGATATACTCATATGGTTGAAATCCTAAACACTTTATTTCAAGTTAGATTGTGTTTAGTTTTCATTTCGTAAATTCATAGATATGTAAACTGTCAAGACAACTAGGGATGCTATTACATTTCGACTTTCGAGTAAATACATGTAGGTATGCGGATTCCTTACTTGTTAGTTGCGTCGTTTAATTTGATTTTGTTATGATCATTATTTCTCATTGTGCAGCGGAGAGTATGTTCGAGTACACCAGAGATAATCAACATGATAAGTGAAGGTGCTAAGGTCGGGATCATTGAGTGTCAACGTCAGTTTAGCACTGAGAGATGGAACTGTTCTGTCATTGGTGATGTCAACAACCCGTTTGGAGAGGTCATGAATACAGGTCCGTTCAACTAAAACTCATTTTGATGTTATAGCACCCTAATCTCTTTAACCACTCTGCGTGGTCTTCGTTTGTACCTTGTCTGAGCTTCTCAAACGCCTTCATTTGTGAAGCAGCGACATCGCCCTTTAGACTTTACTATGGGCTCACTATACCTGAACACTCGCGGAGTTCTCAAAAAGACCATGGCGTCCGCCTCTGCGGTCATCACGTTGCGTCAGTGAAGTCGTCCGAGTTGTTTTATTAGGTTCTGGTCATGTCGGAATGGATTCGCATAGAATAAACACTTTCAATGTGTATTAAAAAATAAAACATGCAGAAACTGCAAATTCAAATTCTTTATGAGATTTAAGGTTTCCTGGCGCTTGTAAATTATGGCGTCCTGGCCTTATCGCTGACTAGGACGTTGGTTGACAAAGACCTTCTTGCGACTAAATTGAGCTGCCTAAGTATATATTAATTTTGTTCGACCTCGGCAATGGTTTTTCTAAGATCGCTGTAAGGACCTCATATGGCTGAATGCTAGCAATTATGACAGGGTTAAAGCGCACCGGTGTCATAGTTTGTTTTCTTAAATTCTAGCTTTGCCATTAAACGGTCTCCGGAAACGAGTTGAAAGAAACCTATTCAATACTCCATTTGGACCGAATATTACTGTTCTGGTTGTCAAAAAACAGATAAAAGTGACCGTAGTTTATTTCATAACTCTATATTAACTTTTGGCCGTACAAGATCAATGATGAAATCTAACTTGAGAGAATAATCCATGGAAGCTGTTATGCTAAAGTTAAGTTTGTATCACTCCATATGCGTCTGGTCTCTATCTCTAGGAATGTTATTACTTCGAATCGCCCCGCTAACTAAGACGAGACCAGATTGTATTTCGTTTGTTTCTTGATGGTTATCATAGTGTCATCTCATTACTTTAATTAGATCTATGTAAACTAAACAGCGGACATTGTACATTTCATTAACTCATCACAGAACACTCGATGTTCTAACACACTTTGTACAGACAAGGGTTTTATGGCACTGCCAGATTGAGGGGAGAGCTAGGGCCCAATTATTCCTCTTGACACCAAATTGGCATACTTCAAATACACAATACTCAAATGTGCCCCCTGATTAAATTCCGACCCAAAAGAAATCTAAAAAATGGGACAATATTTTTTGCTTGATAGAATTTCTGCAGAATAAATTGTGACCCCGCCCCGCCCAACCCCACCTGTAATTATGCAAGTGGGAATCATCAACTCCCTGGTTTCACCTTTCATTTATGTCTGTTCGTTACCTCTCTATCCAGATACTATAATCGTCAGGATCGTTTCTACCGTAATGTAGTACGTGGTGAACTATTGCTCCAGATACACCGATAGCGTAATCACCACCCTAAAACATGGAATGCTTTTTACGAGATTTTTGTTTAATTAGCTTCTGTATGCCCATACTGGAAGTAACCCACTGAACTCTGATTTAATTAACAAGATTTGTCATACGTGTATATAGGCCCAGACACCCTTTTCCTTTCTTTCTTTATGTCTTATTTTCGTTTCTTCTTCTTCTTCTTCTTCTTCTTTAAAACCAAGAAATACACGAATGAATATAACATTAGTGTCCTTTGTGCTTATCTCTATTAAACCATGGACTTACTAATACTGTAGTAAATCCTACAGTCGTTTTGATAGAAAATATGATCCTTTGTACGTCATCATCTATTATTCAGTTATTGCTCTCTTTTTGGTATTTTTTAATAACAATTATTAGATACGATATTTTCCTTATCTGAGCTATCATAAGTCGAATTAGCAAATTTTACCCAGTATGTTTGTTTGGTTTCGGAAAATAATTAATCTTTAAAAATGCATTGGCTTAAGATTTCGATCACCAAAGCTCGTAATCTATAATTAAACTTTCATATGAAGTACATAGCCGTTTCCGCTGGAATTTCTCTTAGAGACCAATGTTAACTACCGACAAAAATGGTGATTATCGCGTCTCAATATTAGGTGTACCCTTTAACAGAGAAAATAACTCTAGGCTATTGGTTTTAATCTCACTCTCTGACTGGCGTCTTGCTGATATCTATCAGTTATGTGGTAAATTCCACACCTTTTCAAAGCAGGATTTACAAAATCAAACATCAAAGTTTAAACTTTTTATAATTCATATTTGACTTGAAGTAGCTTTTTTTCTAACTTTAAAGTGAAGGGAAATGTGACGGTAACGCTGTTCAGAAAAGACACTGGTCTGTCGTAATCTTAAATGTACCCGTTTCATACTGTTTAAAACACAATAAAGAATTTTTACTTTCATGACATTTCTGAGAATAATGACTGGATAATTATAAACAGCTCATTTTACTGAAATCCTAAACAACTTAGATGTGTCTATACAGTGAGTACTGAAATATCTCTCGTTTCTTTTAAAATAAGGGCATCTGGGAAATTAAAGTATGCTTTGTTCTTAAATTTAGAACCGCATTTCACTTTTTAGTTTGGTTCAATCGGGTTACTTTTTGATACTGCTTGGCCTGTTGGTTGTTCTGCCATGTTCATGGCAAAGACATTTTTTAAAAGAGAAAAAAATGCCCTGGGGCTGCAGATTAAAAACAGATTTGTTCGTGATATCAGAAATCGGCTCTCTATTCATGGGGTTGTTTGTATATAAATTTGAGGGGATTGCATGCCTCTATTATAATCATGTTTGCATAAAGAGAACAATTTGTGGTAAGACCCACTCTCTCACTCTGAGGCATTATTTGGGAGGCGAGGGGAAATGGCATACCAGAAAGTGAGGGAGAACTTTCTTGAACCAGAGAGGTCCAGATTCTGTTCTTTCTTTACCCAAGACTAGTCACACGGACGATGGAGTGCTAAAAAGTGTTAAAAGCTACTACATGAATACATGGATTCAATTTATAGGCATAGGTTAAAGAAAACTGTTATCATACATTACTCGTGTCAAGATACAAGGGGGATGTAGGCCTTCATTGGCTATTGATATACAAGTATTTTTCTTGTTTATTTACACGATGGCCAGGTTACGGAAACCCAAAAGATTCTGAAGGAAGATTTTTGTTGGTTTTTCCTTCTATATAGGCGCGGAGCTTGTTTCGTCCGATTTTCTTCGTATTTTTGTTTTGGTTACGGTTCCCTTTTCGCCCCTTATAGGAGGGTGAGAGAGAAAGAGGGTAGCAATGAATGTGATGATAAACATTGGAAGGTAAAGGAGAGAAAAAAACGGGAAAATAGTGTCAAAAATCAGTTTCAAATAAATTCAAAGTAAACATTGCCGCGAGATACGCATTTCATTTTTCTGATTTAGTTCCATTTAATGTTTCAAAGTTGCAGTATGAAAAACCTGGCTGCTTCAATAGTGAACTAAAAATGATGGTTTGACTGCCTTCGGGTGTTTTTCGACCTTTCCTAACAAATCGAATTTGGTCAATACAAAATCATTGCGAGGTCAATTCAATATATTCGAAAGATTTTCAATGAATGGGGCAAGTATACTGTAACTATGTGGTCTTGAGACTCTATCTATACGTTATAGTAGTAATATGATTATGTCTAGGTATTTCCCCCGTTATGGAATTACACAAAACCAAAAGACCTCATTCCAAAACTGTTTGAAAATTACCCGAAATGTATATGAGAAGAAAGGGTAATGACTAATACATGTTCTACATTCACATTTATATCTCTTTAAAGGTATAGACCAGTTTTGGAAAGGCCCCCTCTCAAAAAATGAAATGGAAGCTCGTATTACCATTACCAATCTTGTGAAAGAATATGTTTTGACTAATAATTACGTGATGATACAAATTTTTCCGGGAAACTGCCTACTAATGATATATTTGGTAAATTATTTTATATATCCGGACTGGATAGATATCACGTAGTCCAATATACATCTTTCTTTGTACAGTGCTTGTAACTTTACCAAGACTGGGCCAAATTTCTTATCATTTTAATGATTCCAGACCCTTGTAGTACACACCAATCGTATATGCTAGATGATCAATCTTTTCTGATCGATTCCACACCGTTTCTTTCACAATGCAATCGTATGACTAGAACCACAGTGTATTTGGAAGGTTACGACAAGGAAAATTGTGATCTAATAGACCTACACTCTAAATTACAGGGATTTAAATTTAAATCTATAGGATTTATTTTTAAATCTTTCATGTACTGTAGGTAGGGACCAATCGATGTGGATTTAAAATTAATCTTCGCTAGGATTAAAAAGTTTTAATCTGTAAAGGATTAAAAAATAAGTTCAAAAGATTTATATTATAAATCTTTCTAGATTAAAATTAACCCTGATAAAGATTTAAAAGCAATCCTTTTTGGGACTTCTTTGTCATGTGACAAAATATTATCGCCAGGATTGGTCAATTTGCCGTTAATTTTCGGAACTTTTTTTAATCTTTTGGGATTGAAAAAAATATATTTGAAACTCGGATTAAGAACCAGTTTAGCAATCTTTTAAGATTAAAAATCAATCTTTATGGATTTAATTTCATTCAAATCCGGCTTAAGATTTAAATTTTAAATCCCTGTAATTTAGAGTGTACATGTTATATAAATGTACGATCACAATGTAGATGTATATAGCCAAACCTTAACTTAATCAAATTAATCATCGTTTTTCGTCTTAATCGCATTTTGGCTAACATTTTGAGTTTCCCATGTAGTTATTGATTCATGTATATTAGGTGGATGTGAGAAGGAATATGATGACAAGGTTGATTCGAACAATCAGAATAAGAATAACATTAATCAATGAGTGTTATGATATAATAACAGCAATATTGATACGATAGCATTTGCAAGCAGGGGACACTACACTGTTTTCAAAAATTGAAGAGTGAAAATTATTCGTAGTCAATTTTTTTCAGCAGCAACCAATCAGCGCTTTCTTTTTTTAGTTGTATGCTTTACCCAAACTGCAATGAAATTGAAGTATAAACTGATAATAACACGTTATTTGATATCATTGAATCCTATGTTGTTTAGTTTTATGAGTATTAGCTTGCCAAACGCGATGGGAATCTCCTCATTTTACAAGATAATACATATTTGCTTTATTATATATATACATGTATACTAAGTCGACTATGAATGACCGATGTATACCTTTAAGAAGTCTTCCTCTTCCATCTTGTCGAATCCATGTAGGATGAAGCTAAGATGAAGTGGTATTACTGGACATGTTTGTGTAGCATCTACCTCACAGTTCACATGTACTTTCATCTTACAGACAGGCATGATAGACACTGCCTAGCATCTAGAATACAAACTCTATTATTGAAAATCTGACTGGTAGGCCTAATGGGTTTTTACAAAATTTCAAGGATTGAAACTTCCAGTGCTTATTTTTCGACCGATTCGGGAGGTTATACGATGACAGATCTATTAGAATACTACACATTTTTTTTACTGGACTCATATTGCGTGAGCAAAAGCCCAGCATTTATCATTTTTATGCAATGTTGTATCCATGGTGGCATATCATTCTCGTTTAGATTATCGATTTTAGACAATTATTGTTTACTAGAAAGAAGAAGAAAATAACTACATACATAGGCCTACTTGGCCTTTATTGTCTTTCTTTCCCAATCACGCCACCTAACCGCAAATCGACAACATCTTAGCAATGCAGGGTACTGTATATTATTAGTTCTTTTGTCTATTATCATCTGTTGTCAGTGTTACTTCAGTATAATTATAATGTTTCATTATATTCATCTTTTTACAGGCAATAAAGAGACTGCGTTCATCTACGCCATCACATCAGCAGGGGTGGTATACGCCGTAACTCGATCATGTAGTCTTGGTAACCTTACAGAATGTGGATGTGCAACCCCTCGCGGACAACCGAGTGACGATGTCGTGGATGATGACGAGGAATGGAAATGGGGTGGATGTACAGATGATGTCGATTATGGAATCAAATTAGCCAGGAAGTTTGTCGACTCTGGCGATAAATACTCTTCGTCATCGTCGTCGTCGTCGCCGTCGCCACCTCCATCAGCCCTGAGCCGTCCATTGACGATAAAGCCAGGTGTACAGGAAATGAATCTCCACAATAATGAGGCTGGAAGACAGGTAAGGGCTCAACACCAACTTCACAACCTTTGTAGCAATTTCTTTTTATCAAAAGTGGTACTACTACGAACAGTGATAGCACTAGCAGTGAATGATTATGATTACAAGGTAAATGGTATTGAGAAACCAAAATGTAAATGCAAGTTTGATGTCATGATCTGCAACTTTAGGTATTTATGTCTATTTAAACAAAGAGATGATCCCAGTGGCCAGTTTCGCATCCTAACTCAAAGCTAGATCGCCATGTTTGAGAGAGGTATAAGCAAAATAAATACTTACTACATGTATATGATTTCTCTGAAACGAAGACATTCAAGAACGTTGTATGCTCTTGTAAATCATTATGCTATGTCGTATTTATAATGTACACTACATCTCAAAATAATACACCAACAAAAAACAAAATTCAAGTTCATTTTCATTCTACTATGGCCGAAGACCGAGCCTGAAATATTAAAATATTGCTGCGGGAAAGAAATTATGATTTTGGATACATGTGTAATTACAAATGGAGACAAATAGCGCTCTATATGGCATCGTCACGGTATGGATCATTAATGGGTTATCAATCCTCGTCACTACTCATACTACCTCAAGTTTATAACCTATTCAACACATATCAAGGTAGTCGATAACAAATATGTTATACAAGTATTATGTCTTATAAACAATACAGGGCCTAATGAACTAAACAATTCTACTTTTTGACCCGATGTGTTTCACATTACGGTGGGAAACCTGTGGTAATAGACATTCCTTAATCTCTAAGCAGATGGAGTGGATCCACAAGACCACTTGATCATAGTAAACATCGTTAGATTTACCCTAGGTGAATACGCCGGATCTTCTCTCTTTCTCAACCTGGGGCATACGTTTATATATTCTTGAATTAAAACACCTGTCTGCATTAATTTAGTTTATCGTCTGTTTTTAAACATCGTTGTTCGTTGATTATTGTTTGTTTGTTTGTTTTACCTGACTGCTAATCACTGTATGCTTGCAAGTAAGCAACCAGTAGACTGACGGCTTTAAGCCTCTCCGAGGGACTTGGTAATGGGGATAAATGCACTACCAAAGGGCACTTGCGCATCGACTTGGTTTCGAACCCGGGACCTCTCGGTTACGAGGCCACTGCTCTACAACAGCTGAGCCATCGCGCATCCTGTTCACCTTGCAATGTGAAGGTGCAACCCATACTTGAATAAGAAAATACCCCCATAATCGGCATTATAAATAGTTTGGTAAACGAGAAATCACCGTCCCGTAGTTATTTGCTCTTTGAAAACAGGTCTTGAAAACATGCCGAATATTTGACACAAGAAACTTACATTTTAATTGTATTTGTCACTTGATGTCAAACGGGTGATAATCATTGTCAATATTGTCCATTGTCATACACAAATGGTAAAGCAATCTTCGGCAAAGCGGTCTTTTTCAAATAATAAGGTTTACTCTACTCTATATTTATAAATGTAAACAATTATGAAAAAAAAGTTAAGTCAGATTCTTCCATTGTTTGAGAATAATAATTGTTTTCAAAGTAAGTTGTTAAAGATGCTAAACAAGTTAGTGACGGGCGAAATATAGACAGATCATCCAGTCTGTTTTTTCTTGGGTAGGTCATGACTTTTAAGGTACTGGATAATGGAGGTAGGAAAACGAGCACTTTCCCGGGAGATTATCATTATTATTCTCTTTAGATCCGTGGAATCATTACGTCATTATAAATAAACGAATATATGAATAAATTAAATAATTGTCGTCGTCATGATCGTCATCTGAATTTCTATTTCCTTGTACCCCCGCTGTTTTTTCTGTTTCTCCGTCACTGTTAGGAGGGCCTCGATAGCCCACCCATGCGTTTTGTGATTGGTAAGAAGAGATGTCGTGTTTTAAGATCAAAAGCCATGCCGACGCGGACTTACATAAAAAGCCTCCTAAGATTGTAAAATACTGGCCAAGGACATGCCTAACCACAGGGTATCACACTCAGATATGGTTTTCTTCATGTTTTGTCATACAGTCATGTAGGATGCATTTACCAAGAGTTGCCCTACATTGGACCTACTTCGAGTCTTCGACGTTAGCCGTCTTTATCATAGGTCTTGACTGTAACAACTACATTATGACGGGAATAGAAGAGCGCTAAGAAACCTTGCATTCTATAGTCACAATAAAGGGATACATTTTGATGGACCATTATACTCATATTTTTCCCTTCATTTTGTGTTATTTGTGTCTTTTCGAGATTTTACAAAAAACGCGAGTAATGATTATAACGATGTCAGCAGTTTCTCTTTAAACCGTGTCCTGAATAAAATTAATGTAACAGAAATATATATGTCATGTCCCTTTAAACTATACAGTAGGCCTTCATTATTTTCTTCTCAATGTCGAAAAACTTTTAAAAAAAAAGTAAAAGTGAATTTACGTTTGGCCGTTTATGTTTATTTCCCAATTTGTTTTAAACTGAGGAAATTGATTCTATATCTGCAATTCTAACAAGTATTGTTTCTTTATATGAATAGAAGGTTAGGTTGCTTCATGCTCTAAACATTGATTTGAATTTAACATGCTAATGTATTTATTAGTAGAGCTATGAGTCATAATCTATAGTCTGGTGGTTGTGATATACTAATAATATATCAGAATGTCGCAATTTGTAAAATGTAGAAAAACCTTTTACGATGATAATTTTAATGGATATTGGTCAGTGAATATTCAAAGCTATAAAATGATACATGTGCACCTGTATGCCAATGATGGCGCAAGAGCAAAAGCACCAACAACTGAACATGAGTGTTGCGTGTGAGCGTCGGATCACCATGCAGGATAGCCTATCCGATAGGCGTCGGGCTAAATGGCAAGTGTACTAATCGCGATATGGAGACTGACATCGGCGCGGGCTATCATCACTGGTCAACTCATCATTATTCATATATTGTGTATCGTATGTGTGACGAGCGTATTCTCATGCATGATTCATAAGACTAGCCTTATTTGGTGATCGATCACTTTGATTCAACCAATCAAATATCATCTCCAGGTTCCTCATCGCTCATTGGCCTATTTTGGTCCATGCTTCATAAATATTCATGAATGAGCTTTGCAGGGGGTTCGTAGATTTTCTACGAACGAAACAATGAAAACAAAGAAAAAAAAACTGTGTGAGTTGACCAGTGATGATAGGCGCTCGGGCTGACGCCCGCGCCGATGCCACTCTCCACATAAACGCGATTAGTATACTTGTACAGCCCGACGCCTATCGGATAGGCTACATGCAGGAAGACACATCGCTTACTTTATTCCCCCCCCCCTCTCTCTCTCTCTCTCTCTTTATCTCTCTTTCTCTCTCTCTCTCTCCCCTCTCTCTCTCTCCCCTCTCTCCCCTCTCTCTCTCCCTCTCTCTTTCTCTCTCTCTCTCTCTCTCATTTTATTTGTACTTCAGCCCGTGTGTGTCTCTGCTTCTGTGCGGTATTTTATAATTGATACAACTTCACGGTTATATTTTATGATTTAATTTTCTTTTTTAAATCCTTTCAAAATGAAACCTTAGCATTGAATTTTCAGATAAATGCAATATTTGCCCAAATAGGTTGTTTGGGGAACTCTGTTGCACAATATCAGAACTTTGAAAACCATGGAAGTACATGCCCTCAGCCGGCAGCCCCCGCCTTGTACGCCTATGATGGTGACGATGATAATAATGAATATAATTATACCCGAAAGATCATGCACACCTAAACTAATAAAACACGTTTTTTTTCTTCTTCTTATTTCCAACAGTTGATCAAGTCTGGAATGAAGACTCTTTGTCGATGTCATGGTGTTTCAGCTTCGTGTTCATTGAAGACCTGTTGGAAGGCGATGCCGAGCTTCAAGGAGATCGGTGATCTCGCTAAGAGTCGATATAGTGAAGGAGTGGAGGTTGTCGTCCGAACCAAGAAACAGGTACGACTTCGTCGGAAAGACAGACGTGTACGACGTGAAGTCATTGCATCAGATGAGCTCGTTTACATGCAGAGATCACCCAATTACTGTCGTACTAACCGGGAAATTGGTATCGTAGGAACGACGGGACGAGAATGTAACCGAACATCGACTGGATCAGATAGCTGTGATCTCTTGTGTTGTGGGCGTGGCTATAACACTCAAGTCATCAGAAGAGTTGAAAGGTGTGATTGTAAATTCATCTGGTGTTGCAAAGTGAAATGTAGGGTCTGTGAAACGGTCACTGATATCTACACTTGTAAATGAAGAAAATTCCATGCCAATTTGTAAAAGTATGCAGATATTTCTGAGTGACGGCATTGGCAGACTTTTATAAACTTATGAACACTCAAACATCTAGAGGAAGTGACAACATGAGAGAAATAAAGAAATCGGTGACCGGAACATGAAATATTCCATTGCACCAGAATCTAAGGTCTGCTTAAACCATGGACATATAGTATGATAAATAAAAGCTACATACTTCAGTCTTAATGGGGGAATTAGTTTATCCTGACAGAAAGTTGGTTTTAGATATTTTTAAAAAACTTTTAAAAAACCCTAAAAAAGACAAATAGACGCGTATCAGTGAAAGATTCACGGAAATCCAGAAATGGATAGGAAAGCTATCAATCCTTGAATTTAAACCTCATTGGAATGACTTCATGTTAGACTCCATTTACTGTACGTGTATAGCTATGCAACGAGGCCATGCAGGATAGGTATCAAGTATGACAGCTCATTATCTTTTCTAATCTGCCCTTTTCTCTTTCAATACTTGCCCTTGTTTCCGATCCGTCTATCATCTATTATCTTTTATCTTCTACAAGTCTCTCTCTCTCTCTCTCTCTCTCTCCCTCTCTCTCTCTCTCTCTCTCCCCCTCTCTCTCGCCCCCTCTCTCTCTCCTCCTTCCCATAACCCAACATATTTACCATAATCTTGTTTGGTTGTAATAGTATTTGTACTACTATTACCATGAGTTGTAATGTATATCATTATCTAAAATGACGTACTTTTTTTGGACAACGAGACTTGCTTTCTAAACATACATTTTAGATCTTATACCTTTTCATTCATTTTATATTCTTCACATTTTATCAATAACCTTATACATATTTGGTCATATTACAGTAGATTTATTTTGAAACCCATTAGGCCTATATGTATATATCATGTGTAGATACAATGTATTGTTTATATTGAAATGGAAAAGAAATATATGTCACAAAAACGCCATTTTAATATTACACAGGAGTGTCGTGGTCAAGTGGTTTAAGGCGCTTGACTGGAGATGCGAAGGTCGAGGGCACTAATATCCTTTGGCAAGATATTTACCTGCACTTGCTACTCTCCACCCAGGTGATAAATGGGTACCCGGTAGGATGCGAAAGTTCATGTGGTTGGATGAGCAAGTGTGTGCTTGTAAAATGGAGACTGGCTGGAATGCTCCCTAGGGAGTGGAAAATGTGCATACTTTGTTTGCGGGTAAGCCTGAAACCGATGACCGGGGTAACAATATATATGTAAAGCGCTTAGGCACATCGCTGTATCGATGTATCGATGTATTGGGCGCTATATAATTATATTATTATTATTACACATACACTTGACCCGTGTGAAAAGAATGTTTGAGATACTCTGTAGAGAATTAATCCAATTCTCATAAACTTAAAATATAGACACAGGTTCTTTTTTTTTTTTTTTTTTCTTAAAGAAAAATAAATTGTACATCCAACTTCACGATTGTAGATAATTCCAGCAATAATATGCAGGCTTAATATGCATTGTTGCCTTCATTTACACTTGTCAGCATATTGTGTGGAGAATGCTCACTTAATATCAAACCTTTCTTGTTTATTTTATATAAAAAAAGTATTTATACCAATTCATTTGATTACTCATGTGGGTAAAACGGTTCTAGGACACCCTCCCCCTGGACATCCACCCCCTGGACATCCACCCCCGGATAACCAACCCAGTCAACTACCCCGTAGGACAACTACCCCCTAGGGCAACCACTCTAGGACGACTACCCACTAAAACAACTACCCCCTGGACAACTACCCCCAGACAACTACCCCTTAGACAACTACCCCTTAGACAACTACCCCTTAGACAACTACCCCCAGACAACTACCCCCTATGACACCCATCATCTATCCAACTTTCCTAGGGGGTAGTTGTCCGTCCGGGAGTTAGTTGTCCGGGGGATAGTTGTCCTAGGGGGTAGTTGTCCGGGGCTAGTTGTCCCGGGGGTAGTCGTCCTAGAGGGTGGTTGCCCTAGAGGGTAGTTGTCCGAATACGGGGTAAAACATCCATCGGTGACTAATATTGTCTTATTTTCCACAAAATCCTAAAAAGATGATTCACGGTGCACTGTAGATTAAGTTATCTTTATAAAATCAGTTATTTAGTTATATTGCTCACAAAGTCTTAGAACAAGATGTCCATGCTATCAATAATTCATCCTTCGTTCGAGTGAAAACGCATTATTGCATTCTCTTTGTACTGCAAGAGGCCAATTTTAAATATGAATGACCCTCGCCCTCGCTGATGATCTTCAGGATCCCCTCCACAATTCGCCCGTTCACTCTAAAAATGCAATTGGTTATTAAAATATGACCTAGGCTCAAAGTCGCAGCAAAATACTCCTAAATACAACATTCCCCTGCATAGTGCATGATCGGTCCCTTTGCTCTCTTGCATGCTCTTGGATTGCAACCCCTCCCTCCACCCACACACACACAATAATACAACCATCAATGCTAGTTCCTGCATGGGCTTGTACAGAGATGCCACATTAAATAATGAGAAACAAAATGATGGTGTTTAGGATCATATTTCCCCCTTCTCTTGCGATGTTGCAATGGTTCAGTTCATATTCATATTGGAGCTGTTTAATAACACCATTAAATATGAAACAAAACCCAGCATTTATAATTAAATGTTTTGTTAATAAAGTCAGTTTTCAAATGATTATCAATCTTCGTTGGTGAAAAATGTCAAACTATATATAGATAAAACTTTTCAGTTGAAGAAGAGGTTTGATAATTAATGTTATCGTTGTACATTTATTTAAACAATAGCATTTAACTATTTGATAATCCTTAGTTGTATCATGGCATAACAATGAATTATTTTATATCAATATACTTAGGTTATTGTATCGTCTTTTGTTCTACTTGGTTCCAAAGAACACTGAATCATTATATTACATCATTGGTGAAATCTCATCTTTGTCACTAATGAGGTATTATGATTCGGTGTCATCAATGAGGTATTGTGATTCAGTGTCATCAATGAGGTAAACTGTGTCGGGTTTCATCAATGAGGTGTAATAACTAGGATGTCATGAATAAGGTGTAATGGGTCGGGTGTCATGAATGAGGTGTAATAGGTCGAGTGCCATGAATGACGTCTGCTATGAGTCGGGTGTCAGGAATGATGTGTAATGGGTCGGGTGTCAGGAATGAGGTGTAATAGGTCGAGTGTCATGAATGAGGTGTAATAGGTCGAGTGTCATGAATGACGTCTGCTATGAGTCGGGTGTCAGGAATGAGGTGTAATGGGTCGGGTGTCAGGAATGAGGTGTAATAGGTCGAGTGTCATGAATGACGTCTGCTATGAGTCGGGTGTCAGGAATGAGGTGTAATGGGTCGGGTGTCAGGAATGAGGTGTAATAGGTCGAGTGTCATAAAGGACGTGTTAATGGGTCGAGTGCCATGAATGACATCTGCTATGAGTCGGGTGTCAGGAATGATGTGTAATGGGTCGGTTGTCTTAAAGGACGTGTTAATGGGTTGGGTGCCATGAATGACGTCTGCTATGAGTCGGGTGTCAGGAATAATGTGTAATGGGTCGGGTGTCATAAAGGACGTGTTAATGGGTTGGGTGCCATGAATGACGTCTGCTATGAGTCGGGTGTCAGGAATGAGGTGTAATAGGTCGAGTGCCATGAATGACGTCTGCTATTAGTCGGGTGTCAGGAATGATGTGTAATGGGTCGGGTGTCATAAAGGACGTGTTAATGGGTTGGGTGCCATGAATGACGTCTGCTATGAGTCGGGTGTCAGGAATGAGGTGTAATGGGTCGGGTGTCAGGAATGAGGTGTAATAGGTCGAGTTTCATAAAGGACGTGTTAATGGGTCGAGTGCCATGAATGACGTCTGCTATGAGTCGGGTGTCAGGAATGATGTGTAATGGGTCGGGTGTCATAAAGGACGTGGAAATAAATTGGGTGCCATGAACGACGTCTGCTATGAGTCGGGTGTCATGAATGAGGTGTAATAGGTCGGGTGTCATAACAGAGGTGTTAATGGGTTGGGTGTCATGAAGGAGGTGTAATGGGTCGGGTGTCATGAATGACGTCTGCTATGAGTCGGGTGTCATAAATGTGGTGTAATGGGTCGGGTGTCATAACAGAGGTGTTAATGGGTTGGGTGTCATTAAGGAGGTGTGATGGGTCGGGTGTCATGACAGAGGTGTTAATGGGTTGGGTGTCATGACAGAGGTGTTAATGGGTCGGGTGTCATGAATGAGGTGTAATGAATCGGGTGTCATCAATGAATTAATAAGACTTATTGATAGGGTATCATCAATGAGATGTAATGGGTCGGTCGTCATCAATCGATGTCACACACCTCTCTCTTTCTTTCTCTCTCTCTCTCTCTCCTCCTGCTTCTCCCCATCTTTCTTCATGTTTAGTCTTTTCTTTCCCCTTTTTCTCTTCATTGTATTTTTCTTTTAATTTTCATATTTCTTCTCTCTTCCCTTTCTCCCATTTTCGACCGCCAATAGTGGGTGGGGGGGGGGGGGGGTCTAGATATTGAGCAAATAAAGAATTATTAAAGTTCATTACTCAATAAAGTTACCTTACATTAACAAAATTAAAAAGGAGAAGAACAGATAACATTATTGTCATCACTGGATTAAGTCTATAGTAAGTGGCTGCTTTTTTTCTTGCGATATCCCTTCAAATTTAGGTCTACGTGTATGTCTTAATCTTAAATAAAAGTGAGTTTTGTTTTAAAGGTACTATGTCCCATTTGCAGGCCCCAAAAAATTAAAAGGTTAAATTCCAACGGCATTTGAAAGACAATACTAATTTAGAACTTCCCTAAAAAAGAAAGGGGGGGGGGGGGCTTGAAAATGTCTTTAAGTGGGAAAATAACGACTATTAGTTGTCGAATCGACTTAGGAGCTATAGAGCCAGTAAGTAATAGTCTGATTTTTAGATCATTATACCGAATGGTCGTACGTTTTATGCTGCGCAAAGATTAAATCAGTTTAATTACGGCCATTACAAGAATTGGGTTATTGATGTAGACAAATGCTCATGTACCCTTTACAGCTTATTTTATGTATATTATTACCAAAGATGAAGAAAAAAAGCCAGTCAGTCACTCAATAATGTCTGACAGTGAAGTCTAGCAAGTAATCAGGTTTCCTTGCACAATTGAATATTAGGTCACTGCTCAAGTTTAAATTTCACAGATAGGACATACATAACATATTCATAATTCCTGCAAAGTTCTACATAATTTGATGTTGGCTGCAAAAGGGACATAGTATCTTTAACACAACAAGCTTCCTTTACTTCAGGATTGTACACTATCATGACATTTCTTTC